>LPNX011092734.1:995339-1124332 GCA_001517045.1 Pseudotsuga menziesii | reverse complement strand
AATAAAATACCAATGTTGAAATATTGTTTATATATTAGTTCTATAAATTTACAAAATATTGAAAATTAACATGTAGATTAAACTTGCCCATAAATGTTGGGATTCCATGTCCTAGTATTGAATCTAGGTTGGATAATTGTTGTTATTTCTTTACTTCAAACTTTTGCTAGACATTATCTTCTTCCATTGTAGATACGTGTGGTGATCCAATTGAAGACCATGTTTTTGAGTTATTCAAAACTAGGTCTCTCCTCTAATTCCAGATGAAAAACTCTATCTCAAAACTCCATGAGCTTGGAAACCTCCTTCTCAAATTTTCTTTTTGACTTTCATAGTCAACCTCCAACATTAAAAGTGTGTTTTTGTGTCTTTCTAGCTTAGTTTTCATCATAATTTGTTGTATGTTGTTTACCTATGTTTCCCTTGCATTGTTGAGTTCTCATTCCTTCCTCTATGCCTCCCATTTTTTCAAAACCTTGGCCATGGATTCCATACAATCTTCATTGTTGCACTCACAACACTTTATAGCTCTATGAAGGTCAGAATGTACATAATGATTGGAATGACTATGAGAAACCATAGAACTCAAATTCTCCCATGATTGAGTTCCCGTTTCTTCCTTAGCAGAAAAGGAAGATGCAAATAGTGCCCAATACTCTTTTTGGTACAATAGAAACTACACAAAAATACCAAAATATCTAAAGCATCAAGAGTCAAGAGGAGTAAACATATATTCCATTGAATCAACATGCATGAGTGCATTGAAATATTAATAGATTTTCTTTCAAATTCAGGTCGGCAATGAGACTTTGCATTAGGATTAGGAATTTTCTTTGTATATCAGAGCTACTTATGAGGAGCTAATCCCTCATTCTTTCCACATTTATTAGATTGAAAAATCCCATGAGAATATTTTCATATCTTTGTTACAAGGGGGAAGATCCCATTGCCATAACATTCAATAACCTAGACTTATGTGAGCATGCATCTAGAGGATGGGTGGATGAGACAATGTTAATGTATTTCCCAATTAAGGAAATTTCACTACCCATTTTCATTATACATTTTCCATTTTATCCCCTTTTCTCTATGCCAAATTTTATCTTGTAAGGCAGTAGGTCCTGAAAAGATGCAACGCTAACTAATTACCAATGAACATCCACAGTGAATGGCGATGGGCTGCCCTCTCTATGCAAGCGTCAGTCTTAACATATCACATGCAAAATGAATTTCTCTATCTGGATAGAGGGTATTACTTAAAAAAAAAACCATAGAGGTATTGGTGTTCCTAATTTATTATAATCCTCATTAAGGTCTTAACCACCAAACATAACAAAATAGGAGAGTTCAGTGACTTGTATTTATTTAAAATTCAATTATCATGCAATTCATATCAACTTATTCATTATGTGTGAAGGATACTTAACTCTCCCTCCTCATTTCTCTTCCCTCGTCCCTTTGATACTAGTCTTTTACATGTTAATATTTAAGGGGCATTTACAGAAGCTTGTTAGCAGCGTTGGAGATTCTTGGTGAGATGTTTGTGGATGACAATTTCAATGTGGGAAGGGCTTGAATCCTTGAGGGGTTCTCTAGTTTGCGAGTTTTTGATGCACTAATCTTAGGAGACCATAGGCCAATTTTCAATAAAGGTAAGCTTTCTCACTTTGAGTGCATTGTTTTTTAGAGATACCAATTTACTCCAACCAAGGCATTTGTTTTCTTTTTGAACTGGATTTAGTTGGTTTTTTTGGTATCTTTGAGCAATGGTTTAGCCTTATTTTCATTGAGATGATTCAATTAGTCATTTTCTTAGGGGTTTCCTAAGTAGGACTCGATCCTCTTTTGGTTTATTTTCTTCCTTTGAAGAGTGTAAGGGGTTGGAACCTTTCACTTTGTTCCCTACTATGGCTAATCTTTCCAATTCGTGTTAGAATAAAGGATAAGGGAATGCAAAAGTTAAAAAAATTCTTAGAAGAATGACATGATAATTGAAAGGGATGAGGAAGGCCATTTGATATTTTAGCATTCATATGGATAAACAATAGGAAGCATTATAAGCTAAATAGAATGACCAAGGTATGAAATATGATAAATTGGCAAGCGACTATAAAATGCACAATAGTATTATCTTGAAGTTTGTGCATAGTTCTCAATCTATTGCTAGACATCCAAATGTCCCCACTAATTCAATAAAGGACATGATTATTAACAAGGAAATTGCATAGCAGACTTTTATGGCATTAACGTGGGCATTAACAACACAACCACAATTGCAAGGAGACTATGACCTAGATTGAGATGATGTGTCTATGGAGGAAGCCCATATTGAGCATAAATTTGGTTTCCGCTTATGTTTTTTAAATGTATTTTCTACTTGGACAATATGTTTTTTAAATGTATTTTTAGGCTCTATTTCCATTATGTGCCTTCATAAGGAATTATGCAGGTTAATTTAACTTAATACTTTTTTTATTATCCAAATTTTAAATTTTTTATTCTTTAGATAGTTATTTAGGTTTTCCATACCCCTTCCATTATAAAATTTTACCTCCTTTTGTAAAAAAACAAATACAAGTTTCATAATATAAATATAATCAATGACATTATCTTTGTATTAGGAATATATATAAATTTTTAAATGAATATATTTTTAAATCAAATAAATTGAAATTTTTAAACAAATATTTTTTTTCTTGAATTTGAATTTTAGTATTAGGACTTTTACGAAGTTAAAGTTTATGTTTTATTTATTATGCTGAAATTTTTTATGGAATTAAATATTTTTGTTTTAACTAGTATAAAGAAGAACATCATCATAGTTAAAATACAAATAATTTTTCACTAATTGTATAATGAAACAAAACGTTGGCCAATTCCTAAAATGTTGTGGATTAAAGGAATCTACCATCTTTGTGATACAAAGAGGGTGGATTCCTAAAATATTTGATACAATATGACCTTCCTGACTTTTTAATTCATCACAACCATGATGATTTAGGAATGCTTCTCTTAAAGCTTTTTTAATATAGATATACAATTCTAAATAAAATCAAGCGACTCTTTACCTTTTTAAGGTTCAATATACCAAAGTTGGTCCCAATGGATGTTAACAATTATCATCATCATCAATTAATTAAAACATATAATTTGTCATGTTCATATTCCAACTTAACAGTTCTTAAGGTCTAATTTATAGTTTGCAGTATTCTTCAAACTAAAGATTATAAACTTTGATACACTTTCCTCAAAGATTTCTTTGTAAGGGTAGTGGATTGTCTAGTAAATTTTTTTTTAATATAAATGAAAATATGGTTTTTTTATTAAAAAACCAAGTTCTTTAATTCATGTTGTCTCTTCAACCACTTAAAATATGTTTACTGAAAATAACTTAGAGATGAGGAATTAAATTCTTTGGTATTACAAAATCTATATTTACCACTTACTTAACATAGACTAATTAAGTTTTTTTATTCAATATTTTTAATTATAATAATACTTTTGATATTTTTATATCTAATAATAATTAAATCTTTAAATTTAATTATTTTTCAATAAATAACCATTTAAAAAAATTTGTATTCCATATTCCTTTTTAAAATCCATAAGATATCATACTCACTCTTCTCTAGTAAACCAAGCCAAACTTAAATCAACTCCACGCAGCTAGAATTCCAATCCAATTTTTAAACTCATAAAATATCATGCCACTCCTTTATCTAATATACCAAACCAGTGCTTAAATCAACTGAACAGAAATGTAGATATGTAATAATATAATCATATGCTAGGATTCCAATGAATAGAATATGCCTAACATTTCAAATTGTGGTTGTACTTGTTAGGCCGTATGGGGTGCCTACCAATGAACATATCTTAGAATGACCTAACTTATGTTGAACAACTTATTATAAACAATGTGTGAGGTCGTAATTAGAAAGGAAGAAGTCAAATGTATCACTCGAACTAGATAGGAAGGATATCCATTATCTTTAAATATGATTTTATAATTTAGTTTTATTTTATTATTTATAATTAAAATATGGATTCATTACTTATGAATTTCAATAAATTATTTCTTTATAATACGATTAAAATATTATTTTAAAATATATATAAACTAAAACTTTATATGTATATACTAAAAAAATATAAATTTATATTACAAATCAAATCTAATTTATTATATAAAAAGATCCTAAACATAATTTACATCCTTATCATAAATATTAAGGATATCCTAAAATTGCTCATTGAAAATCCCTCTAAAATATATTTTTAGAACTATTGACTTACTTTTGTTATCATAACATTTATCCAAAGTAGTTATCCCTAGCTAAGATAATCTATCTACACCTAGTATATCCCTTTTGTTTAGGTAGTTCACCTTTGTCTAAGATCACCTATTAAGCGTTTTATTTTATATATTTAAAAATTCACCATTAACTCTATAACTTAGTAAGATATTAATTCTATCTAATATGTGGTTTCAAATCTTAGTTAGTGCATTTTTTTTTATTGTATAAT
Organism: Pseudotsuga menziesii; assembly: GCA_001517045.1. Taxonomy (NCBI): domain Eukaryota; kingdom Viridiplantae; phylum Streptophyta; class Pinopsida; order Pinales; family Pinaceae; genus Pseudotsuga; species Pseudotsuga menziesii. Next base: position 1,119,805 of record LPNX011092734.1, on the reverse strand, counting down.
AAGTTTCTTAGTTAGTGCATTTTTTTAATTGTATAATAAGTTTTTTTATGGCACGATGAAAGTTAATTAAAAAAAAAAGATATTCTCTAAATTTTATTAAATCTTAAATCAAATTATTTATTGGCTTTAGGAAAGCTTTATATTTAGTTATCATATAAATTATGTTTCGTACCAAAAAAAAACATTAACTAATAAAATTTAAAAACATTGTAAAAGTTAACTACATCAATAATGATACTAGTTATATATTAATTTTTACAGTTTGATTTTATATTATTAAAACGATTAAATTAAATTTAATAATTAAATTATTGTGTAAAAAGTTATGATTATACTTGTATATAGAGAAGGGATATAAGAAAAAATAATTTTCTCTTATAAAGGGTTGTTGTAAGTTATGAATTTTTGAGGTTGCTATTTTTGTTTTCTTATATGAGAAAACTTGCTTGAGATTTGATGGGCTTATAGGAGAATTTTTGCTAATGAAATGGTGTTCATATTTTCTTCTTAGTCATGAGGTAATCTTCTTGTGTGATTTCTTAGGAGGTTAACTTGTATTATAAATTTTTAGGTGAAATGTGATCACTTGCATAGTAGAGCCTACATAGTAGTCTAAATGCTATGACATGCATTTTTCCTGTGTAATTGGCTTGAATACAAATCCCTTCTTGAATTCCAAAACCATGTAGATAATCGAATATGTTGTGACATTTCTTTGAATGGGTAGAATAAGTACCTCCCATGCCTCAAAATATGGGTATTTAGTGTTAATATCTACTACTTTAAAATCAATAAATTACGCTTGAATTTATTAGAGGAGTTTTTTTAATTAATAAATTATAGTTGAATTTACTTGAGGAGGTTTTTTTTGGGGGGTAGGGATGGGATGGGAAGGTCACTTTGTTTCATATTAATTCAAAGAAAGTTGGTTATACATATAAGGCACACAATACTAAAGAATATGTCAAAGGGGTTTGTTTCGTTGGTGATGCATGAGTGTTATTATTTCCCATTAAGGTCCAAAATTTCTTAAATAAATGTTTGTCTTTTGTGGACCATTTTAAATGTGTAAGTAAGGTGTTTCATGCAATTAGATTAAAGTGAGATTTGTTTGGTTGGTGATGCATGAATGTTATTATTTTTCACTAGATCCAAATTTTCTTAAAAAATGTTTATATTTTGTTACTAAATATATAAGTAAGTACAATATCATGTAATTGAAATAAAAATAGTTACTTATATATATATAAATATTTAAATTATAAAAATTATAAAAAAATATACATAAATACCATTTTTAAATTAAAAAAATTATAAAAAAAATATACTCCAACATTTACACATATTAACTAAAAAAACATACGCCATACACCTAGTTTTCTTTTAATAAATAAAAATACTAAAATTATATTACTTTGTTTTATAAAAAAGATACACCTAACTATTAAAGATTCGATTTTTAAGTACAAATAACGTAGAGGTGATTTATATGTGTAACTTACGGTCAACATCGAATCTAAACATCTATATTACTTTTATATTTTGCAAATTTTTATTTTTATTTTTAAATGTTAAATTATACCTGCATGGAGTCCAATGTTGTACCACTGGAAGCTTTGAAAGCTATAATATTATATTAAAAACATGTTTCTATAAAGTTAAAATGGATCTCTACTTACCTTTGAGCACCACTACCCTTGTGTTCTATTGGATGAATGAGAAATAAAAGAGATACTACATAGAACGGATTGTGTCAGGTTTTGATTTTGAAAAAATAAAATACCTTTAACAGTTGGAAGGACCTAACAACTGTAAGTGGCTGCTCTACCCTTTTTATAGATCAATGCTAGAGGCATTCATTGGAACTCGGTGAAGTCAAACGTTGTACCAACTATTGGAAACAATGATATTGTATCAAGAACATGTTAGCAGAAAGTTCGAATGGATCTCCACTTACCTTAATAATATACTAGAGAATGGGTTGTTAATTTTTTTTTTGAAGTTGTTAGTTGGATGGACCTAACAACTATAGTTAGATAGGATTTTATTCGTTAAAAATGAAATCCCTTCAATAAATTTTAAGCCAAAAACCATATCAATGCTGGTGAACAAGCCTCCAAAAGAGACTCAACCATTTTGAAATTTTATAACGAAAATCTCTCTAAATGTCACTTTACTCGCGTTTCCTTACCTCGAGGACTTATCCCTAGCTAGATAGTCCATCCTTCTAGGATAGTTCACCTATATCTAATGATCACCTCTTATGGGCATTCGATTTATAGTTTTTTTCTTTCTTTACCTCTACAACCTAGTGTATCTTAATCATTATGTGCGTTCAAACCTTTAGTCATTGGATCTTATATTAGATTATGCGTCGTTGGCATTGATGAAGTGCCATTTTTATTTTTTTTAATTGGAGAATACAACCTCTTCTATTCGACCCCTGGAATCAAGAGGCTTGCTAGTCCCCACCCCACCATCTTCAGAAATGGACACAAGGTCAATGGGTCCCCACCCCACCATCTTCAGAAATGGACACAAGGTCAATGGGTCCCCACCCCACCATCTTACTGGTGCGCTATTCCCTTTGGGCTCGAAGTGTCACTTTTATTTATAATTACATGTCTAGTGGCAGTAATCACAAGATTCATGTACTTTTGTTTTTTAATTTAAACGCAACGACTAAACAAATGTTGCCCTATGTATATAAACAGGGGATACATAACAATGAAATGGAATCTTCTATCTTTAGAGGGAATATAAATTGGTAGGGATTTTTCTTTTTCTATGTGAGTGTTTTTTTCTTCTTGAAAATATAAATAACTACTAACAAATTTGTATCTAAGAAGATACCAAAAAAATACATTTTAAAAATAGATTCTTGTAGTAGTACTAAGTCATGTAAATCAATGTTTCTTGGACACTTTGATCAATTGTGAATCCATTCTTCTTGAAACGTAATCATTGTTTCTCGTAGCTACCATCTTCTAGTTCTGCTGAAATTTCTCCTTCCTCTTCCTCAAGGTTGCTTGCTTGGTGTCTAGAGACTTTGTGGCCTATTCTTCTTCCCCTCTAGAATCATCCAAGGGTTTTGTTCCCTTTTTTGAATGCGAAGGTGGTGACACCATGGTTGGATTATGAGGAGAAGAAAGCAATTGTTTGTCTTTTGTGTGTGTGTGTGTGGTGGCAGGGGGGAGTGGGGGGGGGGGGGTTAGACTTTTGTCTTTTGGTTGTGTTGCTTTCTTTGTGTTATAGCTGATTTTACCACACCTGGTAGATCACACCTTTATGGCCTTCCATGTCCCTATGCAGACTCCTTAGACCCCATGGACTTATATTATACTTTGATGTTCCAAAATCATCCCCCAAAATCACTTGTTTATACCTATACGTGACTTTTAAAGCCATACTCGCGTGTATATGCAGCTTTTGAACTCAAACCCGCGTACATCGGGATGTGTGCATAAAGACAAATATTTTTGGAGTTTTCCTCATATGTTGTCTCTTGGCCTTCCATATGCCTTGAGAACGCTCGGACTCGACCCTCCATTACCTCTTTGGAGTGTTATATATTGAGCCTCTTGGATAGATTGAAGGAGGAGAAATTGAAAAGTAAGGAAACTATAGTCCATTGTTGCCTTAGTTTTGCTTATACTTGGGTCTGCATCCCTTTGTCCATTTGGAGCACCTAGTGTTCTTCCCAAGCTTGCCTTTGCTTTGTGAGCTTGCTATCGAGAGATGTAGGATTGAAGTGGTGGAGGCCCAGATGGAGGACTCGGTTTCTCTGGTTCGTAGAAGTGCCGACAGAGACTGTCACTATTGTATCTCTGTTTTATTAATAGAAATATCTTTTCATGTCCAATACATGTGCATTTTAAATATGAATATTGAATCCATGGATGTATTTACTTGCTTATACATGATTGATTATATATGCTAGAGTAGGTCTAACACATTATTACATATCATGCTTGCTTTGTTTGCTGTTGTTGAGAGCGAATTTGGAATACAAGTGTGATTGGAAAATCTCAACGGGGATCTACTTCAACCATCCGGTGTAAGGTACGATTCTATATCCCTTAGTGTTAGATGATTTTACTGCTCTTGCATATTGGAAACGATTGATTTTTGGTGTCATACTTTCTGTTGTGGTACCCCCAAGCCATACGAAGTTTCTCTCCGTAACAGAATTGGTGACTCCGCTGGGGAGGTTCCTAGTTGTTTTTATTTGGGGGTTGGGTATACAATGTACCTAAATTTCTCTTTATTTCTCTATTTTTGTGTCGGGTTTGGATGTATGTTTTCCCAGTAGTGTCCTGTAGGAGTAATTTGACCTTGGCTTATCAGTTTTCCCTCTTTTTCTTCCTATACGCTAGTATTTGCTTCACAGTCACGTATACATGCGGTTTTCTCTTGAATTCCTGCATATGTACGTAGGTTTACTGCGAATAGTCGCGTATGCTTTTGTTTTGAGCTTTATTTAGAGGATTGAGTGTTGCTGGGTGAGTGTTGATGATTGCTTAGTCTTCTTGGGTGTTGTTGGTTTCTGTATAGAGCCTCTGTTTCTGACCAGAGACCCTTTTTGATTTATTTTTAATTAGATTTTGTTCTTGTCATTCATTTCTTCCTTTTTTGTTTTGGGATTAGTGCATTATATTTTTTTTATCTTGGTGCCTTGCTTGGATGTTGTCTGTGATTAGTTGCAAGGTCTGAGAGTGGTAGAGTCTTTTTGCTGCTTTTACATCTCATTTATTTCAAACAATACAATTTTTTTTTCTTTTGCATACTTATGCATTGTTGCATTTTTTCACTCGCATGGTACTTCCATTAGGTTTGCTTACTAAAATTGTAGTCAAGTTTTCATTTAGGAATGATTGCATTTTCATTTGAAGGAAAAAACTTACATCTCATGTAGTGGCATACCCCATTTTTCATTCAACAAAATTGCACTTGGCATTGTTTTTAGGTGTGCACATTTATTTTAGTGTTGAGTCATAATATCATTAGTTGCACGACCATTTCCCTTTGAGTAATCAAAGCCATTAAAATCAATGCTTAATTAAAATGAACTACACATTTTTCTTTGATAGGGTTCACCAACAAGATTAGGTTTTAGAGTCTTGGAATAGTTCATTGTGAGTTAATTCTCCAAGACTACTAAACACAACAAGTAGGTGTCTGTCCAGGTGAGAGAGAGAGAAATACTTGGTATAATTAGTGTTTCTTAGGACGCTCCTCTTACAAAGGAGTTAAGCATGAAGCAGCATATAGGATTGTGATTGGGATAGCCCTTGGTCACTTTCTGTGAGAGTCAGAGATATTTCTAGGATCGTATTCGTATCTGGGGGCTTTTAAGGTACCGGTTGGTTCTTTTGAGCTTCGGGATTTTCTACCCTGCCCATACGGTCGATCCCTCCTGCGATTGTCTACCTCAGCATTGGTTATATTGGGTGACCTTAGTTTCCTTACCTAGGTATCGCTGGGGGTACTTACAGAGGTTATTTTGTAGGTGTCTTGGCCAGGTAGGGGTTGGACAACACAGTTTCTTTATACATTGAAACTGAGGGCCACTATAATTGGTTATGTACCTATGCTTGTAGTGTATGGGAGTCTCAAGCCTCCCCTAGGTGAGACATACCTGCTGCATTCGGGAGCTCACATGTCCTCCCCTTGGTTTTCTTGTTTTTTTACTGTAGATTTTCTTCAGAGTGTGCTCTGTGTATGCTATATTTCTTAAGGTTTCATAATTAGGTTGAGTCTTTTTATTTTGTTGAGGCATAGTGGATTCAGGTGCGGCACCCCATCATTCTAGTCATTTAGCAGGTCTTCCACCTTCTACGTCTCCTCCTCCTTTGGGAGAGAGAAGCAGACAATCTAGGCGAACTGATACTCACTTTGATTCACACACGGATCTCACCATGAGTCACCATGGGTCTGAGATCCTGGAGCATCTCACTTCTCCATCTCCCATGTGGGAGGTTGAACTTTCAAGAACACATGGGAATCCGGTAGGGTCTGACTACCCTATGGCTGGGACATCACATGAATATTTATCACAATTCCAGACTACATAAACACAGACCGCCGGTATTGGTCACATAATCCGAGTGGTGAGACTCACCATGCACCCACTAGCACTAGCACATTAAGGTATGGCATGCTAGACCTTCCTGACCTTCCCGAGACTGGTCTGACATCTAATGTCGAATCGAATGTTGACCTTGGTGCTACACCTGGGGGTACCTCCATTCCTTTCCAAGTGGATAGGTTTGGTAGTATTAGTCATATTGCACCTTCCATCCCTGTGGTGGGAGTACCTTCACACATGCATCCTAGGCCTAGAACTGGCGTTCCCGTTCGTGGAACTGATCCTAGAAATGTGAATATTGGGAGCACAATTTACATCCCTCCCATGTTCCATTGTCTTCAACATTGGTTCTTTCACATGCATTTTTAACGGCACATCCTCCTCCTAACTCACATGGTCCTTCGAGTCAGAGTTCTACTATTAGCCATGTTCATCCCACGTCTTCTCACACTGTAGTGTCATAAGGCTATGTGCCTCCTTATGTGTTAGCAGGGTATGTACCATCTTATGGAAAGTCTTATGGACCATCTTATGGAGCATCTTATGGACAAACTTATACACCTTATGGGTTCGAGTATAAACCTGCTTATCAGTCTCCTAACTATGGCTTCATAGCACCCCAACCTCAAGGTACTCCAAACTACAATATGTTCATGCAACCCTATATGGGTCAAATGGGAGGAGGTTACTATCCCACTATCCAAGGCCATGAAGTTTATAACAATCAAACCTATGTGAACCAGCCTTATCAAGGAGTTTGGAATCAAATGGCTAAACCTAGGCTCCCTTTCCTTGCAACGTTGAATTTAACTAACTTGTCGAGATTGACTAATGACCCGGTATATCATGACCTGACATCGCTAGTCGTTCCCACCAAGATTCCTTTGGACATTCCCAAGTTCGAGAGTAAGAATGGTGAAGACCCTGATGACCATGTTACGAGTTTCCACTTGTGGTTCTCTTCAAACTCATTGAATCACGATTCGATTCGTTTAAGGATATTTCAATGCACCCTCACGGGTCCTGCGGTGAAGTGGTATATAGAGTTTCCTAGGGGAACTTATACGACGTTTAATGACTTAGCTATGAATTTTCTCAATCACTTTCAACTACCTGTGCGTTACGATGCCGGTATTGAACTCTTGTCGACATTTCGGCAGGACAAAGCCACCCATATCTCTGATCACATTCAAGAGTGGCGTAGACGAAAGATATTGATTAAAGCCTTCATTCCACCAGAGTTACTTTTGGAATGGTTCATCAAGTATTTATTGCCTTATATAGTGAAGGATGTTTCCACATCCTGAGTGCAGAATGAGGAGCAATCTATTTTTTGAGCCCAGGAGTTATATTTGATTTATGCTGAATCTGGGCTCTTGTATGAGATTATACTAAACGCACCTAGATCTAATTTCGACCCTAAGTTCAAACTTGGGCCACATGCCGATGACATTAACCAAATGAATAAGTTGTCTATTAACCAGTGTGTGTTGGGACAAGCTACGGCTTCATCTCATCCTACCCAAACGACGGATGTACTCTTAATGCAATCGTCGAACCAGGAAGGTAACTAGTAACCTGGACGAAATAAAAAGAAAGGTAAAAACAATCAAAAGGGTGGGAATAGGAATGAAAATGATAATAATGACAAGAACAATAATAATGATGGGGGCACAAGAAACCTAAATGTAAGGTTAAGTTTCCTTGCAAGCTTTGCGGGGATGATCACCTCACTCACTTGTGCCCTCGGATAGAAGACGCCTCGAAGTTCATCGCACAGAACCCAGCTGTGTTGACGAATCCTTTACCACAAAACATAATATGAGCTCGAGGACTGTGGAACCTGGTGGTGCTTTTGGTGAGACTCCAAACCTGTCAGAAACCATTAGTGGCCATGGTTGCATCAACATGATGGCTGCTGAAAATGTTGTTACACATGCTAAATATTATGGTATGTCGCAACGTGACCTAGGGAAAGAACCTACTCCACCTGAGAGCCCTTTGCATATTTAAAAGCCTAGTGACAAGTTTGAATCTCCACCTCGCATTCCTAAGGAAGTATTAAAGCGTTTGGGGCACAATCCTAATTCTCAAGATGCCCATAACTATTCTATTGTCGAGTATTTAGGCCAGACTCCTTGTGCGATGTCTGCTTTAGAAGTTCTTCAGACTTGCCCTCCGCAAAGGAAAGCCTTGTTTTCTGCTCTTGGGGTGGCTGATGGAAGCTTTCCTTTGGTGATAAAATTTGAAAATCATGGAGTCCAGCCTTGATTTCCTTACTATGTGTCCTTTTTGGTTCATGTAGAGTGTCTAAACAACACCATCCAGCACACATTGATTGCTGAAGGCGCTGCGGCTTCCGTGTTGGAAGGGGTTGGTTTCTCCTACATTGTCTAAGTTGGGAACCATGTTGACTGTTTTTGACATAATATCTTTTCAGCTACATGGAATACTTCCTTCCCTTGAGGTCCAATTGGGAGGGAATACTATTGCGATTGAGGTTGAGGTGGTTGATGCGCCCCTCTACTATAATATTTTACTGGGTAGGAACTGTATTTACAATATTCAAGCGGTCGCATCATCCCTATTTTGGGTTGTTTGTTTTCCTTTGGATGGGAAGATTGTTACAATTGATTAGAGATATTTTCATAATTTTAGTTCAAAAGAATCATCGGGAGCTTCTATCCTGGTTATCAATCATTCTCAGCCGACAACTGAGAGTGTTGGGGTGGGCATGTATCCTTCGTTGATGGGAATGTTTAATTGTGTTGCGCTTGTTCTTATGACCAGTTCTAGTCTTGGTAAGGCATCAACATCATTGGGTTCAGTTCCTTTTTGCACTTCGCAAATGGAGGATCCTTGGACTCTTCCTTCTCCAAGTGCTTCGGATGAAGCTTCTATACCTGTCGAGACGGACATGCCGCTGTCTACAACATTGGTGTCTTATCAAGCTAATCTTGATTCCGTTGTAGATTCTAGTCCTTCCACTTCACGGACAGAGGAGGAGGAACCTTATACGTTGCGTTCTTGGGTGGTTGCGTCATCTCACTCTCACGACTGCTTCGATGACATTTTCCCATCAGACGAGGCTATTCTTGAAGCTATGTCGGGTGTTAACTTTCTTGGGGAGAATTTCATTATAGATCTTACTTTCTTCCTAAGCTTGACGATATAGGGTGTCATGACTATAAGGTGATCTTTAGCGAGAAATTTGGTAGGCCCGTGGTTCCATTAGGATCTCCTAGCAAGTATGTCGAAGGGAACATGACCAACTTGTCACCAACTATACCTATCAATATTTCTTGCGTTCCTGGAAAGGTTGAAAACATGTACATTGGGGCAGATTGTTCCCCCGATGAGGTTAGAGAATACACTGATATTTTTAAATAATTTCATGACATATTCGCTTGGTTGTATGAGGAAATGCCATGAATAGACCCTCGTATTGTCGAACATGAAATTAAAACCTATTCGGATGCTAAACCTGTTCGACATTGTTTACATGCGATGAATCCTAGGAAAGCACCTGCTATTAAAGAAGAGATAGAGAAGTTGCTCAAAATTGGATTCATTTATCCCATTCCCTTGACAGAATGGGTGTCAAATCTTGTTCCAGTGGATAAGAAGTAAGGAATGATTCATGTATGCACTAATTTTAAAGACTTGAATTGAGCCTGTCCTAAGGATAATTTCCCCACACCATTTAATGATCATATTTTGGATGAGTGTGCAGGGAGAGAAGTTTTCTCCCTTATGGATGGATTTTTAGGATATAATCAGATCCATATTAAACCCAAGGACCAACATAAGACTGCTTTCATTTGTCCTTGGGGAACTTTTGCATATCGAAATATTCCCTTCGGCCTTAAAAACGTCGGAGCTACTTTTCAATGGGCTATGACCTTCGCCTTTCATGACCTTAAAAGATGATTAAAGTTTATTTGGATGACTTAGCTTCTCACTCTCGTATGAGGGTGTGTCATCCTTATCACTTACGTTTAGTTTTCGAAAGATGCCGCCGTTATCAAATTACGTTAAATCCTCATAAGTGCATCCTTTGCATGAAGGTTGGTCACTTACTAGGGTTCATTGTTTCCATGGAGGGTATAAGGGTCAATCCTTTGAATGTTGAGGCAATACTTCAATTGTGTCCCTGATGTAATATTCAACATCGTTGATGTTTGCAAGGTATGGACAAATTCTTGCAAATATTCGTGGTCAAATTTTCCGGTTTGACTAAAGGCCTCATGCATTTATTGAAGAAAGACACACCATTTATCTGGGATGAGAGGGCACAGGAGTCTTTTGATGATTTTAAGAGAGCCTTGGCATCGGGCCCCATGCTTAGTGCACCCAAATATAGCCGTGACGTTTTGATATATGTGGCCGCGTCTCAGGAGATGATTGGTATAGTCTTGGTTTAAGAGGATGAGGAGCTTCATGAGAATGTCATCTATTATCTTAGCCGATACCGTATTGATGCAGAGCTTTGTTATACCCATGTCGAGAAGTTATCCTTTTCTACCGTCCATGTGGTCCAGCGTTTGAGGCATTATATCCTTCTTTGCCAAACATTTTTTGTAGCTCACGTTAATCCATTTCAGTTTGTCCTCACCAGAAGGATGATAGAGGGAAAATACAATAAATGGATTGTGATATTGCAAGAATTTGACCTCAAGTTTGTTTCAACAAAATCAAAGAAGGCATTAATTTTTGTTGAGCTCATATCTGATTTTCTGAGTTTGGTTGAAGGAGAGGTTCATGAGGATTCTTTTGTTGATGAGCACATTTTTCACATTTCGATTGCAGAACCATGGTATGGGGACATTATTGTCTACTTGCAAACCTTGAAGGTTCCTTCTCGCCTCTCACAAGATGAGCGTCGATGACTACGTCATGTAGCGAAGAATTACCTCATTGTGGATAATACTTTGTATCGTCGTGGGGTTGATTTCATTTTGCGTCGATGCTTAACTCATGAAGAGGTTGAGGTTGTGCTGAATGATTTCCATGGAGGGGCGTGTGGTGGTCATTTATCTGGGCTTTCTATGGCTCAAAATTTTTTGAGAGCGAGATATTTTTGGCCGTCCATATTTAAATATTGTGTTAATGTGGTCAAGCAGTGCCACCCTTGCTAGGTGTTTGCACAGAACATGCACTTGCATCCGATTATCACTACCGGTTCCTTCACCTAATGGGGGATCAATTTTATGGATTGTAACCTAGTTTCGACTAGGGGGCACCATCACATTATAGTGGCTGTTGACTATCTCACGAAATAGGAAGAGGCTATTCCCACAGTTAAAGCCAACGGTGAGACAACCATGCATTTTGTATTCAATCAAATTATTACCCTGTTCAAAATCCCAAAGGAGCTTGTCACTGACCATGGAAGGAATTTTCAAAACAAGATGATGGCTGAGTTGTCTTTGAAGTTAGGGTATAAGAAAGAACATTCCTCTTCTTACTATACTCAAGCGAATGGACATGTTGAAGCAGTGAACAAGTCACTTAAGTCCATTCTACAACAAACCATAGCATAAAGCAAGACGATTTGGCATATCCTGTTATATCCTACTTTGTGGGCTCATCGAACTGTGGTCAAGACTACCACTGATTTTTCTCCATATCAGCTTGTGCCTGGGGTGGAGTCGATCTCACTATTTGAGTGTGAAATCCCTTCTTTGAAGCTAGCCATGGAGCTTTTACCAGAGACTTCCGCATTGGAAGAGCATTTGGTCCACTTGGAGAAACTTCATGAGCAATGTCGAGATGATTTAGTGGCTCTTGAGATTAATAAGTGCCGCATTAAGTTCCAGTACGATAAGTCTGTCCATCCTAGGAGGTTTAGTGAAGGTGACTTGGTTCTTTTGTGGGACCAAGCTAAGGAACCCTTGGGGGCCGGAAAGTTTAACCCTATGTGGCATGGTCCTTACATGGTCAAGTGGGTATTAGAGAAAGATGCCTACGAGTTAGTCGATTATGAAGGGAAAACCTTGGTGGAGCCTAGAAATGGGCTCTATCTTAAAAAGTACTATGCGTGATTCTCAGGTGAGGATGATTTGTTGTATATTATTGTACATTTGCATAGATTAGTTTTGATCTTCTTATGGTGATCGAGTTCGTTGACTTGATTCCGTTTGTTGTCAAAGATGTCGATGGAGTCTTTGATTTATGTAGGATTCGCTGATGGTGCTAGCCACCACACTCAAAACTCAGCTTCGGCTGCTTGGGTGATTTATACTCCTACAGGTCAAGTGTTGTCTTCAAGAGGTGTTCGTCTACAACCTTCATCGAACAATATTGCTGAGTACAGTGTCGTGATTGAGTTATTGCGTGATGCCATTTCACATGGTATTCACTCTCTTGAGGTACATATTGATTCATAGTTAGTGGTCTCACAACTAAATGTATATTATCATGTTAAGGATATGACGTTGCTACGAAGATTCTTGCGTGTAAGGTTGCTAGAACAACAATTTGAGAATTATAACATACATTCATATTACAAGAAATTTTAATCAAGTTGTTGATTCATATGCAAATTATGTACTAGATTGGTATTTGTTTCACAGATGATAAACCATTCACAAATAGATTTAAACATGTAAATAAAATAATCGATCATCATAAGTATTTTTCATTAAAATATAAGTCCAAAATGTGGTGTCATAATACATAATGTCATATACAATAATGGGGCTTCCGAGCCACCAAAATATACTACACGGTCATACAACAAAAAATACACCCCAACCTCTAAGCCTGGGGGGCAGGGTTCTGATCATGATAGCACACTACATCTCTAGCTATCCGACGAAATAAACAAACCCATGTGCATGGCACACCAACCACTTGGTGCTGCATGGCCTTGGGAAAGTCCTCAACTTGCGCCATGGGAACTCTATGTGTCAATCAAACAAAGTTTGTGTGAATGCTTTGGAGCGTACACTCTGCATCCACACCCATGATCTTGTCCCCTCTTCCCCTCCATCAATGGCGAGGGAAACCATCTGGCCGTCTAGGATCCACATATGCATGTATATGACCAACTACCACTATATGCCATCACACCAAAAACATGTCTTTTTATTTCATATATCAAAAAACAAAACAAAAAAATTATTTCAAAAAAAAAAATGCAAGTTTGAGTCTAGATTGTTACCTATCTCTCCATATGCAGATCCTGGTGGAATGGGAATATTAGGGTCTCCACATAAGTCTATTCCCTCATAGTGGTAGTCATCTATGGCAATGATTTTCTTGTGCCACCAGAGAAAAAAGTCTATTGGGTAGGGGTTGGCCACTTGACCCCTCCTAGTCTCTGCATGACATTCACCCAGCGTAGCTGAGCTAGATCCCGAGAATCCTAAGGGGTGATCTCAACTCTTGGTCTTAGCCCCAACACATGCTAAAAAAAGAAAGCAATCAAGATGTTGTAATAAGCAAAGTTCCTCACCCTTCCCATCTTGCAGTCTGTGAGTTGCTGGTTGATGTTGCTCAGTAGTCAGGTACTCCAATCATAAATGGTAGGTCACATACACTCCAATGCATAGAACATCAACGACCTAGAATCTTGTTGGAGGGATGCCAACCCTGCTATCCTGCCAAGTTGCAATAGTATGGCCTTTAGCCCTAGGTTTTGGATTGAGTTCGTTGGGATTTGGCTCCCAACATTTTCTGTATCTGGGAGGAAATAAACATCAATGTATTCCTCTATAGTGAGACCACCTCCTATCCCACGAGCTCATAGGCTCACCACTTCCCCTCTACGAGACAATCCTGTAATGAAATAGATATCCTCAACCTCAAGACTAAGGGGCATCCCATCCATCTAGAATGTCTCTGAGTCAGGACCCCAATACTCTACCAGCATTTGGAGTAGCCTTGTTTTTTCCCTCAAGATACCAAGGTCCCAAAACTTGTATAAACCACAAGCCCTCAATGCTTATTGAGCCATTAAGCCAGCTTGCACGTCCCTATCAATGTCTTCATGCTCAGGTTGTCTTCACTTTAGGACCATCCTGCACAAGAATTTCCAAGTTTCATTAGTTTTTTCCCTTGGATTTGTTATTTACGGGCCTATACGTGACTATTTTCAAAACAACCGCATACATACGCGGCTATCGCGTTTTTTTCCGTGTAGGCTGAGCCCTATACGTGGAAAAACAACTGTTTTCTGCATGGGCTGAAACTGCCTATTTTGGGATGCCCAAAGAAAAAAAATCACCATGAAAATTGCAAATAAAAGCATGAAAATGAAAGAGAGTGGCATGATGATCTACCTAAACCAGAGGGTGTGTGATTCCGTGGATTGATGAACCCGGGATTAGCTTCTCAAGTTTTTGGTCTAAAATCACTATGTTGGGTAAATTTCCAAATGGTATTGAAAAAAATGTTTTTTCACTAATTTTTTTGGAATTTTTACCCACTTTCCTATAGTTTGGACCATTTTTGACCATTTTTGGACCGTTTGGCCTAATTTTGTGTTGTAGGGGGCCGATTTGAGTGCTTTTTAACTAAGTCTTTGATCTATTCGTGCTTATCACAGGTATAATGTCTGAACTGGCACATAGGTTAGGATTTCACATCTGCTTTCATTTTGCATGGCCTTATGACCGTTTCATCTTAACCTTAGGTATGAACCCATTCCATGATGTTACAGAACCTTCATGCTATTGTTAGAAGTGATATTATGTGAATGGTAGGGCCTTCCTATACATGGGTGCCCTAGTTAGATTCTATTTTGAGTCTGGTGTCCATGCTGAGAATTTTCCTTTAGGTTTGGGGAATCCCTTTTTACTCCCGCCATGTTCTTGAGCAAGAGCTTCATACTCCTCTTGAAATTTATGCTGGATTTTCCCCAGGGACTCCCTTGTATATATCAAGTTGTAATTACATTTCATGTGTTTTTCTTACCTTATTGATCTTAATGTCGGCTCTTTGCTTCAAAGTTATAAGCCATGTAGCCTGAGCTTGTCTCATGTATAGCCAAGCATAGCCTTTTACATATACTTTGCATCTTGATCACCCCTTTACCAGGAGAAGGCCTTCCCCTGAGTGTCATTATCCTGCACACGTTTCCTTGCATTGAGCATAGATATGTTCCATTTCCAGGAACTAGTTTTCCTGTCCTTGACACTTGTATCCTCCTAGCTATGTACTATAAAGCACTTTTATTCCTTTTCAAGCTTTTCAAAATATCTGTAAAAGTAAAAAAAAAAAAAACATAAAAAGACGGACGGGAAATGATATTATCTTTGGCAACAGTCGAGTCGTGTTGCCTTCAAACAGAGCAATGTTTATCACATCCATTGGTTGGGTTATTAGTTTTCCTTTAGGAGCTGTACTCATTACTCTGATTTTATCTCCATCGACTGGTTATCCTTCCAGTACTTATGTAGCATCTGTTGATTCCTCCTATGTCACAGAGATGTTCCAGTTTTCATATCGAGTCCAATCTACCTACCTTCAGTCACCACTTTCCTTATTCTCTTCTTCAAAGGAAGTTGAAGCATGGGTCGACCATTCCTCAGTTATATTGACTTTGCATGTCGGCCATTCTCGGTACTATTACTGGTTCATGCACATCTTGTTATAATTCTTCCACATTATACAACATTGCTAAGTACCTCATGTTGGTTGATGGGGGATGCCTTAATGCCCTCCTTCTAGCAGATTCCATTCCATCGACTTCAGATCATTTATTCTGGAATAGGAGTCTAGAGTCCTTTGAGTTCCTTGAGACTTACAGTCATCAGTTGTAGGTTCTCTTTCCATCAACAATTTTGGGAATACATCAATGTCCCCTAATCGATGGATTCTTTCAAGTGTTCGACCTCAACACATCTTTTCACACTTGTTAGATTGCACTCTGTACCTTGTGTTACAGAGAGAAAATTCCTATGGCTTGGGGTGTACCACAACAAAAATTTAGACATGAGAAATCAATCCTTTCCCAATATACAAGAGAAACCAAACATATAACACTATGGGACCTTGAATCATACCTTATTCTGGACGGTTGAAGTAGATCCCCGTTGAGATTTTTCCAATCCTGCTTGCGCTAACAATTTACTCTCAACAACAGCAAAGAAGACAAGCATGCTATATAATATGGTGTTAGACCTACTCTAGCATATATAATAAACAATGTATAAGAAATTAAACATATCCATGGATTCAATATTTACATTCAAATGCACTTTATTGGATAGGAAAAGATATTTCTATTAATCAAAATCAGAGATTACACAAGTGACAACCTCGGTCGGCACGTCTACGGACTGGAGAAACCGAGTCCTCCACCACCTCAATCCTCCATCTCTTGATAGAAATATTACAAGAAAAGGAAATCTTGGGAAGAACACAAAGTGATCCAAAGGGACAAAGGGATGCAAACTCAAGTATATGCAAACTACGGCAACAATGGACTATAGTTTAGTTGCTCTTCATTTCCTCTTCCTTAATGTATCCAAGGGGTTCCTTATATATCACTCCAAAGGGGTAATGGAGGGCCAAATCTGAGCGATCTCAAGGCATATAGAAGGCCAAGAGTTAGGATCTTCGGACTCATCCTAGGAAAAATCCAAAATTGTTTGGCTTTATGCACACATCCCGATGTACGCAGGTTTGAGGCCAAAAGTCGCGTGTACACGTGAGTATGGGTTTAAAAGTCATGTACAACAATAAACAGGGTTTTTTTATGGATAAAATTGGAAACATAAAAGTATAATATCATTCTATGGGGTCTAAAGAGTTTGCAGAGGGACAGGGAAGGCCATAAATATGTGATCAACCATGTGTG
This sequence comes from Pseudotsuga menziesii, assembly GCA_001517045.1. Taxonomy (NCBI): domain Eukaryota; kingdom Viridiplantae; phylum Streptophyta; class Pinopsida; order Pinales; family Pinaceae; genus Pseudotsuga; species Pseudotsuga menziesii. The sequence goes on along the minus strand of LPNX011092734.1, from coordinate 1,102,910 downwards.
GTAAAATTAGCTATAACAGATGCTCTGTAATGTGTGAGGTCAGAGGGGTAACATGATGGCCGAAACACATTATAAAATCCATCCTAGAATTGGAGTGATGAAGAACCAGGTGGAAGATCCAGCCATCAATCAATATAGTACAATAATTAATCTCTGCACCTTACTGCAAATACATATAGCAGTCCCGGATACATAAGAGTACAATGGCCATGAATAGGCATGATATACAAAATGTGACATGTGTGGTCATCTCCACGTACAATACATAATAGATCAGAATCTCCATGATGAATATATACAATGGATCATGATCTCCATAGAAGTTGAATATATGCAATGGATCAAGATCACCATAATGGCTGAAGATATCTGACATACACTAGAATCAAATCACGAGAGCTGAAATCTCATGAACACTGGCACGATCAAGGAGTTAGCATATGTGGAATGCCACCAAGCTGGAAGGTCTTCTACACAAACTACTACGAGTACATGTCCTACTATGCGAATAGAGGTGTCAAGGTCAAACATAGTAGTCCAACATCTGATTACCCGTCATTGATGTATATCGTTAACAGATGTGAGATCACCCATCGATAATGAAAATGGGAATCAAGGTACAGAGTGCAATCTAACAATTGTGAATAGATGTGTTGAGGTTGAACACTTGGAATAATCCATTGATTAGGGGACATTGATGTAATCCCAAGAATGTTGATGGCGAGAGAACCTACCACTGAAGATTGTAAGTCTCAAGGCACTCAAAGGAATCTAGACTCCTATTCTAGAATAAATGATCTGATGTCGATGGAATGGAATCTACTGGAAGGAGGGAATTAAGGCATCCCCCATCAACCAACACAAGGTACTCATCAACGCTGTATAATTTGGAAGAACTTGAACAAGATGTGCACGAACCAGTAACAGTACCGGGAATGGTCAACAAGCAAAGTCAAGATAATTGAGGAATGGTCGACTTAGGCTTCAACTTCCTTCGAACAAGAGCATAAAGGAGAATGGTGATTGAAGGTAGGCAGCATGGACTCGATATGCAAACTAGGACATCTTTGTGACACGGGAGGCATCAGTAAAGGCTCCATAGGGACTAGAAGCTTAACCAGTCGATGGAGATAAAATCAAAGCAACAAGTACAACTCCTAAAGTAAAACTAATAACCCAACCAATGGATGTGATATACAATGCTCTGTTCAAAGGTGACATGACTCGACTGCTGCCAAAGATAACATCTTTTTCTGTCTGGCTTTTTGGTTTTTTTTATTTTGATTTTTTTTTCTTTTTTGGACTTTTTTAGATATTTTGGAAAGATTGAAAAATAATATATGCCTATCCTCAATGCAAGGATATATGTGCAAGATAACAACACTTAGGGTAAGGTATCCTCCTAGTAAAAGGGACGATCCAGCTGCAAAAGATATGTAAAAAGGCTCTGCTTGGCTAGACATGAGACAAGCTTGGGCTATATGGCTGATAACTCAAAGTCAGGGAGCCGACATAAAGCTCAAGAAGGTAAGAAAAACTCATGAAAATGCAATTTCAACTTGATATATGGAAAAGGAGTCCCGAGGGAAATGACCAACATAAATTTCAATAGGAGCTTGAAGCTCTTTCTCAAAGACATGGGGAGACTAAAAGGACTCCCACAACCTAAAGAAGAAATGTTGGCATGGGCACCGAATGCAATATGGGATCTAACTAGGGTACCCATTTATAGGAAAGCTCTACCATTCACATAATGCCACTTCTAATAGCAATAAGAAGGTTTCATGACATCATGGAATGGGTTTGTACCTAAGGTTAAGATGAAATGGTCATAAGGTAATGCATAATGCAAGCGAATGTAAAATCCTAACCTTTATGCCACTTTAGACATGATACATGTAATAGGCACCAACATGTCAAAGAACTCAGAGAGAGTGTGAAAAAACATGGACCATACATGACAACAATATTAGTCCAAAACAACTGGAAACAATTAATAAAGAGTCCAGACTATAGGCTACAAGGAGAATTGATCATGACAACTGCTTTCAAAAGAAACAGTGAGGTGGACGATGGGACATAATAACAAATGCAAGGTGTAGGCCCAACGTTCATGTGTCCACTACCACCCCCGTGAGGGTGAACACTGGTGTTAATATTGGGATAAGGGAGTGAAAATCATCCATAAATGGAGTAGATGGAGGAGAATGTGACCACTCCCAAATCTATGAGCAAGATAAGGGGTTGTGGTGCCTCCCAGTCCAACACCAGGGTACGCACTAGGACCTAGAGTAGGTGGCAGGATACTAGGCATGCTAAAAATAAAAGGATCCGAAATCAAGAGAGAATAAATATACTCAAGTAACCACGATCCCAAAGGCAAACTAGCGCACAAAGAGCACACTCCTAAGAAAATCTACAACCGAAATGCAAGCAAACCAAGGGGAGGATAAGTGAGATCCCAAATGCGATAGGTATGTATTGCCTAGGAGAGGCTCAAAACACCCATACGCTACAAGCGGAGGTATGTAACCAATTATAGTGTCCCTAAGCTTCAATGCATAAAGATACTGTGCTGTCTGACACCTACCTGGCCAGGACACCTACAGAATAACCTCTACAAGTACCCCCTACAATACCTAGGTAAGGAAACTAAGGTCACCCAAATATAATCAATGATTAAGTGGATAGTCACAGGTGGGATCGACCGTATGGGTAGGGTAACAAAGCTCGAAACTCTCGAAAGAGCCCCTAGATATGAATACAATCCTGGAAATATATTTGGCACTTACAAAAGTGACCAAGGGCTATCCCAATCACAATTGCGTGCACTGCCTCGTGCTTAACTCCCGTGTAAGAGGAGTGTCTTGAGAAACACTAATTATATCAAGGGTTTCACACTCTCACCTGGACAGACACCTACTTTTTGTTGTTTAGTGGTCTTGGAGAATTGACTTACAATGAACTATTCCAAGACCCTAAAACCTATTCTTCTTGATGCAACCTAGAAAAGAAAAGAGTGTAATTCATTTTATTAAGCCTTGATTTTAATTGGTTGTGATTACTCAAAGGGAAACGACCGTGCAACCAATGTTATTATGAATCAACAGTGAAATAAATATGCACACCATAACAAACAATGCCAGGTGCAATTTTTTCTAAATGAAAAATAGGGTATTCCACTACATGAGATGCAAAAATACTCATTCCTTTCCAAATCCCAATGCAATCCTTCTTATATGAAATCCTCAATACAACTCTCATCTAAGCAATCCAATGCAAGTACCTCCTCAAATCCATATCTAATATGCAACTAAGAGTGCAACTATTTTGTATTTTTCAACATAAAAGAATGAAAAATGCAATAAAAGTCATTTAAAACTATCAGTCTCTGTAGCAAGTATAAAACACAATCCCAACCAGACACCGAGTCAAAAAGAGTAATGCACTAATGGCAAAACAAAAAGATAAATGACTAAAACTACTTTCAAAGAAAAATCAATGAAAAATAGGTCTCTGGTCATTAAAGAAGCAGTCAATAGAAAACATCAAAACCTAGGAAGACCCAACAACACTCACTACCCACCCAACAGCTTCTCACAGCATCAAACGCAACCAAAAGGGAGGATGTATGCAACTGTATAAAGAAAAACAACATATGTACGTGACTTCTGGCCAAAAAATTGCATGTATATGTGGATTTTTGGTAAAAAACCTGCATGTATATGCGGATTTTGGAAAAAACCCGTGTATGTACGCGACTTTCAGCCAAAAACCCACATATACAGGGAAGAAAGTGGTAAAAAACAACTAGGAACCTCCCTGGTATGGTCGCCAATTCTGTTATGGAGAGAAAATTCCTATGGCTTGGGGTGTACCACAATAGACAACTAGGCACGAGAAACCAATCCTTTCCCAATATGCAAGAGAAACCAAACATCTAACACTAAGGGACCTTGAATTATACCTTATTCTGGACGGTTGAAGTAGATCCCCATTGAGCTTTTTACAATCCCTCTTGCGCTAACAATTTGGTCTCAACTGTTAAAATTCCACATCCTAAGCTAGATTATCAACAATTAATTTCAATTTCATAATAAAAGCATATAGACAGGATCACTAAAATAAACAATATCACAAGAACAACACATATTTATCCTGGGAAAACCCAACAAAAGCTTCCTCAATATATATGCCCCAAAAAGATAAAAGGTAAAACCCAAAAAGACTAATCCTCCTCCTTCTCCAGCTACAACTCTTTCTCTCTCTCTCCCTCTCTCTTATGCGCTACACAAGTGAGTGTGTGTGTCTCAAATGAGGAGCGCCACACCTTTATTTATATTCTTTCGTTCACTTAATATTAGACTCATTTATGTAGGGTTGAGTAATCCTAATTCAGTTGTGTAGGCTTGAGTAACCACAATTGGGGTACTAATGATCCGAATTACAACAGAGGGGGCTTCCTCATGAATTTTGGTAATTCTCCTGATAGGAACATCAGGGTACAAAGTAATACAAGTAATTCTCCCGATAGGAACATCGGGGACCACAAAAATATATTTAGAATATTCTTTGAAGTTACAATAATTCAATACTCCCCCTTAATGAGAAGGGTATTCTACAACAACATCAAAAACAACAATAGTAGGAGAAGGAGGGAATCATCAACATCATCATCAGGGTGACACATCTATAAATCATTGGAAGCTTTTCATCATCTTCAACATATAGTCTTCATCTTCAAACTTCAGCAACAACAACACTTTGACCGCTCGATCTACAACATCATTTCGATCAGCAACATCATCATCTAAATTTTTCGATTAGCATAATCATCATCATCATACTCTGATATTTCAATCAGCATCATCATCATCATACTCTGAAATTTTGATCATCATCATTATCATCATCATCATATTCTAAACTTTAGATCAGAAACATCATCATCATCATACTCTAAACTTTCGATCAGCATCATCATCATACTCTGAACTTTTGATCAACATCATCATCATCTTCACATTCTGATCTTTCGATCAATAACATCATCATCATCACATTTCGATCTTTCGATTAGTAACATCATCATCATCACACTCTGATATTTCGATCAGGAACATCATCATCATCAACAACAACCTACAATCCATAATACGAAGATGAAAATCTTCGGATCACTTTTGGACTTAAAGTCCAGGGATGATGCAATCCCACCACATTCTTGACAACTGAAGTCACCAGATTCAATTACGGGATAATCACTCCCTATCACTTTAGGACTGAGTCCAAGGATGATGCAATACTACCACGTTTTCGAGTACCGAAGTCACAGATTAATTCTAAACAAAATTTCAAGGATGATACAATCCTACCATGTTCTTGAGTACCGAAGTCACTGGATCCATTCTAAACAAAATTTCAAGGATGATACAATCCCACCACGTTCTTGAGTACCGAATTCACCGAATCCATTCTGAACAAAAGTTCACAGATGATACAATCCTACCACATTCTCGAGGACCGAAGTCAATGGATCCATTTTGAACCAAGGTTCAAGGATGATACAATCCTACCACATTCTCGAGGACCAAAGTCACTGGATCCATTTTGAACCAAGGTTCAAGGATGATACAATCCCACCACATTCTCGAGGATCGAAGTCACTGGATCCGTTCTAGACAGATGTCCTTGGATGATACAATCCCTCTTCATTCCCAAGGACCGAAGTCACCGGATCACTTTAGCACAAGTGTCTAGGGATGATACAATCCCACTACAACATCACTGGTCCCCCTTTTGAGGAAGGTTTTTTCGATTCTGAACAACACCAAGCTTGTCTCTAAAGTATTCAAACTTTACTCAGGATAGAGGCTTCGTCAACACATCAGCAACTTGTTCATCAGTAGTCACATACTGGAAATTTATGGCTCCCTTTTGCATCATATCTCGAATGTAGAAATACTGGATTTCTATGTGCTTCGATCCATCGTGGAACACTGGGTTCTTTGTCATCTTTATACAAATTTGGTTATCACATAAAATCACGGTAGTATCCAAATCTAGGTTTAATAAACTTGACATCAGCTTCTGAAGCCATATGGCTTCACAAATAGCATAGCAAGCTGCTATATACTATGCTTCAGCTGAGCTAAGAGCACCACTGGATTGTTTCCTACTAAACCATGAAATCATAGCAGATCCCAAATTATAACATCCACCTGATGTGCTTTTCTTGTCTGATACACTTCTAGCCCAATCTGTATCCGTATAGCGATACAATTTGTACTCTTGGCTTCCATCATAGTATAGAACAAAGTCTATAGTCCCTTTCAGATATCTCATCACATGTTTTGCAGCCATCAGGTGAACACGTCTAGTTTGAAATAGATGTTGACTCAAGGTGTTCACAACAAAAAAAAATGTCTGGTTTGGTACATTAGAGGAAATTTCAACTCAAAATGGGCCTCTTAAAAAGAATTAATAAAATAATAGTTAACATAATAAAATAATATTTATTAATTTTGGAGGAAGAAAAGAAAAAAACTATTTTTTAGTTTGTATTTTCAACATATCTCCCCATGTTTTTACTCAAATTTCAATCAAGAGAACTCGTTGGATGCGGAATTAAATTCCGCATCCAACGAGTACCCACTTGGCATACTTTTGACGAACCTTGCTACCCCCAAAACAAGAAATATCTGAAAAAATGTGATGACGACATCATCATCACATTTTTCAGGTATTTCTTGTTTTTGGGGTAGCAGGGTCCATCAAAAGTATGCCGAGTGGGTACTCATCGGATGCGGAATTTAATTCCGCATCCAATGAGCTCTCCCGATCAAAACTTGAGTAAAAAAACGGGGATATATGTCAAAAATAAAAACAAAAAAGTAGTTTTTTTTATGATACTTATCCCCAAATTTATATTAAAAAAGTGTTTAATACCTATATGGTATTTCAAATTTAAAGAAATTTCATTGGCTAACACATGATGACATGGACTTTGAATCAAAGTTAAAAGGTCCATTTTGAGTTGAAATTTCCTCTAATGATTTGTTAGATACATCAATGACCCAATAATCTGTCTGTATTGAGTCACATCCAGTAACTCTGATGATTCATCATCTAACAAATTCAGGTTGGAATCCATGGGTGTGGCCATGGATTTGCATTCCAACATATCGAATCTTTTTAATATCTCTACTGCATACTTTCCCTGGTTGAGAAAGATTACTTCTGAACTTTTCCATACTTCCAGACCTAGGAAATAATGCATTAACCCAAGGTCTTTCATCTCAAATTCTTCAGCGAGTTTCTTCTTGCTTTCAACAATCTGTTTCTCATTCCCTGTTAGAAATAAATCATCCACATATAGTAATAGTATGATAGGTTCATCTTCTACAACCTTGAAGTAAAGGTTAGGATCGAATTTACTCTTGGCAAAGCCCATGCTCGTTAGGAAACTATCTATGCTTCCATACCAAGCTCTGGGATATTGCTTCAGGCCATACAGGGCCTTCTTCAACTTGAATACGTGAGTCTTTCTGTCTTCAACTTCAAATCATTGTGGTTTTTCTATGTATACTTCTTCTTCAATCACACCATTCAAGAAGGCTGTCTTCACATCCATCTGGTGGAAGTCCAACTTCATCATGGATTCAAGTGCCATGATAGTTCTAATCGAAGTATACTGTGCTACTAGAGAAAAAGTATGTTCATAATCAATTCCCTTTTTTTGAGAGAAACCTATGGCCATAAATCTTGCTTTATACTTCTCGATACTTCCGTCAGCTACATGTTTTATCTTGTAGATCCATTTGGAGGATACTACACTCTTTCCTTCTGGTCTGAGAACTATATCCCATACATCATTCTTCATTATTAAATGGTATTCTTCAGTCATTGCTTCTACCCATTCTTTCTTCTGAACTGCTTCTTTGTAGTTTGTAGGTTATTGATCCATCAGATCACACATCAAAGCCACATAGCTGGAAAATGGCTTGGGATTCTTGCTTATCCTTGTGGATCCTTTAGGAGCTCCATATCTTTCTGCTTCATGTATAATTTCTCTTTCCCAAGAAGGATTTCTCTTTCGTGACATCTCCATCATAGGAGGTTCTTGTGGTTCTGTCATATCATGCTCTTCAGGTACTTCATCTTCAGGGAGGGATGTATTCTCGACATTTCTAGGTGGTACATCTTCCTCATATACTTCTTCATGTTGACATTTTCTGGATCTCTTGAGAGTTTCTTCTATGTTACATCTCTACTGATTTCCATGTGATGGAATCCATGAATGTAAATTATGAATGATTTGGACACTTCACAGTATCCAACAAATATTCCCTTCTTTCCAGAATGGTCCAACTTGGTTCTTTTCTTTTTTGGTATATGAACATATACTGGACAACCAAATATCTTGAGGTGACTTACCTCAAGCTTCTTTCTCGTGAACATCTCTTCTGGAGTCTTGAATACAAGAGCACTGTGACATATTCTATTATGTATGTAGACAACAGTTCTTGCTTCTTTTTCCCATAGATGCATTGGAAGATCTTGATCATATATCATTGTCTTCACTGCCTCCATGATGGTTTTGTTCTTTCTTTCTGCAACACCATTCTGTTGAGTATTGTAGGGAGTGGTTAGTTCCCTCTTGATTCTGGCATATTTATAGAAGGCTTCAAACTCTTTTGAAGTATACTCTCTGCCATTGTCTGATCGGAGTATCTTGATTCTCTTGTCTGAAATATTCTCTATTAAGGCTTTGAATTCCTTGAATTTCTCAAACACTTCGCTCTTTGCTTTCAAGAAGCAAATCCATGTCTTTCTTGAATAGTCATCAATAAAGGTAATCAAAACCACTTAAATATGTGGGTGACATTGGACCACACACATATGAATGAATCAATTCTAACATACCTTTTGTTTTTGTTTTGCTCTTCGGAAATGGATTCTTGATGTTCTTTCCTTTCACACATCCTTTGCAAATGCCTTCATGTTTGATCTTCATGTCTGGTAATCCCGTCACTACTTTATTCACATGAGGTAGTGCTTTGTAATTGATGTGAGCAAGCCTTCTATGCCATAGTTCACTAGGATCAATGGAATCATGGACAAGGGTTGTTTCTGAATGTCCCTTGAGTTTATACAGGCCTCCTTCTTCTTCACCAATGATAACTGCATCTTCAATATTCTCCCCTTTGGGCCACATGAGTACTTGGCCATCTATGAATACAACTATGAATCCTTTCTTATCTAAATCTGAGATAGAAAGTAAATTATTCTTCAGACCTGGTACATATAGTACTTCTTTCATCTTCAGGGGATTTCCTGAATCAAGCTTGTATCTTGCCTCCCCAATTCCTTTGATCGGATATTGATAGTCATCTCTTAGAGATACTTTCCGAGGAGAGTTATTTTCTTTGAGTATTGATAGAGTCTTCTTTTGTCCCATCATGTGCTTTGAAGCACCACTATCACTAAGCCAAGTATCTTCTCTAAGTGTTATATATTTGGAGAGTGTTGAGAATAATTCATACTCGTTTGCATCTTAATCTCTTGGTTTCCTGCTTGGAGGTCCTTACTCTTCTTCTTCTTCATCCTCATCTTCATCTAGATGAGCATGATGTCTTTTTTGTTGTTGTTGATCCTCTTCTTATATTCTTGTTTCTTCATATGACAATTTCTGGCAATGTGTCCTATCTTATCACAATGAAAACATTGAAAGTTGGAGTAGTCCCTCTCGGGGAGACTTTCTCTTGTCTTCTGGAACTTCTTGGGAGGTTGATACTCCCTCTTGTTTCCCTTCTTGAAGTTGGGTTTAATTCTTCTTCTCTTGGTATGAGTGGATAGGGCTTGATCATCCTCCTTTAGTAGGGCTTCTTTATTTGCCACTCTAGTCTCCTCTTGAATGCAATCTTCCCATACAACATCAAACTTCATGCTTTCCTTCCTGGCACACATCATCTAAATGAATGACTCCCAGGGTCTAGTGAAACCATTGAGAGCAGTCATAACCATCTCATATTCATCAAGTTTGTCTCCAATGGCTTCTAGTTGTTCTTTGATATGAAAGACCCTTGTGAAGTAGTCCTAGATGGATTCTCCATGACTCATCTTGGTGCTCTTCAGTTGAGATTTTAGATTCATATTTTTGTTGAGGTTTCTACCCTCATACATTTTGGATAGGGAATCATACATTTCTTTTGGCGTCTTCTTAGATGACACTTGAGGGACCAAGTGATCCTTGATGGAGTCAACAATAATCCTTTGTGACCTAATCATATCCTTCTTATGATTCTCCTTGGATTCATCTTCTTCAGGTTCTGTAACTTCCTCTTTGATATACTTATGAAGATCATTCTCTTGGAGAATGCGTCCAATCCTGTATTTCCATGCTCAGAAATTATCTATGCCTTCTAGCTTGTCCTCAAGCTTAGTGCTTGGGGCCATCTTGTCAGAAAATCACAAAAAAATGAAATTCTGGGGAATGAGAAACTGAACTTACCAGGGGATGCGCTTGACTGAGGCGAGTTGATTGGTGTGCTTAGTTTTTGGAGATCTCAAGTCTTCACCTTCCAAATTAGACTTGCGAGATTCAGCTCTGCAGCTTCTAGCTATTTTCTGGTGCAGTTGTCAAACTAGGGTTTGACTTTCCTGAAGACTCACTCACCCAAAAACCTTGATTCCAGGCTCAATAGATGTGCTCTGGGAGGGTGCAACTTTCTATGCAAGCAGTTTTCTAAAAATAAATTTTTTTCCCTAAACCCTAATTTCTTCCGAGGAGAGAGAGAGGGATTTTTCACCTTGTGAAAGGTGTCCTATTCAGGTTAGCTCTGATACCATGTTAAAATTCCATATTCTAAGCTAGATTATCAGAATTTAATTTCAATTTCATAATAAAAGCATATAGACAGGATCACTGAAAGAAACAGTATCACAAGAACAACACAGATTTATCCTGGGAAAACCCTAAAGGGAAAAACCTAGCAAAAGATTCCTCAATGTAGATGCCCCAAAAATATAAAAGGTAAAACCCAAAAATATTGATCCTCCTCCTTCTCCAGCTACAACTCTCTCTCTCTCTCTCTCTCTCTCTCTTATGCGCAACACAAGTGAGTGTGTGTGTCTCAAATGAGGAGCACCACACCTCTATTTATATTCTTCCGTTCACTTAATATTAGACTCATTTATGTAGGGTCAAGTAATCCTAATTCAGTTATGTAGGCCCGAGTAACCACAACTGGGGTACTAATGACCCGACTTACAATGGAGGGGACTTCCTCATTACTTTTGGTAATTCTCCCGATAGGAACATTGGGGTACAAAGTAATACAAGTAATTCTCCTGATAGGAACATCGAAGACCACAAAAATATATTTAGAATATTCTTCGAAGTTACAATAATTCAACATCAACAACATCAAACAAGAAAAGCATGCTATATAATATGGTGTTAGATATACTCTAGCATATACAATAAACAATGTATAAGCAATTAAACATATCCATGGATTCAATATTTACATTCAAATGCACATTATTGGAAAGGAAAAGATATTTCTATTAAGCAAATCAGAGATTACACAAGTGATAACCTCTATCGGCACATCTACGAATCGGAGAAATCGAGTCCTCCACATGGGCCTCTGCCACCTCAATCCTCCATCTCTCGATAGAAAGCTTACAAGCAAATGCAAGCTTGGGAAGAACACAAAGTGCTCCAAAGGGACAAAGGGATGTAGGCTCAAGTATATGCAAACTATGACAACAATGGACTATAGTTTAGTTGCTCTTCAATTCCTCTTCCTCAATGTATCCAAGGGGTTCCTTATATAACACTCCAAAGGGGTAATGGAGGGTCGAATCTGAGCGATCTCAAGGCATACGGAAGGCCAAGAGTTAGGATCTTCAGACTCATCCAAGCAAAAATCCAATTTTTTTTGGCTTTATGCAAACATCCCGATGTACGCAGGTTTGAGGTCAAAAGTCCCGTGTACATGCGAGTATGGGTTTAAAAGTCGCGTACAACAATAAACAGGGGTTGTTAGGGATGAAATTGGAAACATCAAAGTATAATATCATTCCATGGTGTCTAAAGAGTTTGTAGAGGGACAAGGAAGGCCATAAATATGTGATCAACCATGTGTGGTAAAATCAACTATAACACCTTGATTTCCATTTTCATTATCGATGGGTTATCTCGTGTCTATTAACAATATACATCAATGACCGGTCATTAGACGATGGAATACTATGTTCAACCTCGACACATCTATTCACATAGTAGGACATGTACTCATAGCAGTTTGTGTAGAAGACCTTCCAAATTATTGGCATTCCATATATGCTACTTCCTTGATCATGCTAGTATTCATGAGATGTCAGCTCTCATGATTATATTCCAGTGTATATTAGATATCTTCATCCATTATGGAGATCTTGATCCATTGTATATTGTACGTGGCGATGACCACACATGACAGTTTGTATATCATGCCTATTCATGGCCATTGTACTCTTATGTATCCGAGACTGCTATATGTATTTGCAATCACATGCAGAGATTGATCATTGTATTATACTGATGAGTGGATGGTTCTTCCACCTCGGTCTTCATTACTCCACTTTTGGGATGGATTGTATAATGTATTTTGGAAATCATGTTACCCCTATGACCTTACACATTAGGGGGCATATGTTATAGATGATTTTACCACACTTGGTAGATCACACCTTTATGGAGTTCCATGTCCCTATGTGGACTCTTTGGATCCCATGGACTTATATTATACTTTTATGTTCCAATATCATCCCCAAAAATCAATTGTTTATACCTATATGTGACTTTTAAATCCATACTCACGTGTATATGCAGCTTTTGACCTCAAACCCGTGTACATCGGGATGTGTGCATAAAGACAATAATTTTGGAGTTTTCCTCATATGAGTTCGAATATATTGTCTCTTGGACTTCCATATGCCTTGAGAATTCTCGAACTCGACCCTCCATTACCACTTTGGAGTGTTATATATTGAACCTCTTGGATACATTGAAGGAGGAGAAATTGAAGAGTAAGGAAACTATAGTCTATTGTTGCCTCATTTTTGCTTATACATGAGTCTGCATCCCTTTGTCCCTTTGGAGCACATAGTGTTCTTCCCAATATTTTCTTTTCTTTATGAGCTTGTTATCGAGAGATGGAGGATTGAAGTGGTGGAGGCCCAGGTGGAGGACTCGGTTTCTTCGGTTCGCAGAAGTGTCGACAGAGTTTGTCACTACTATATATCTATTTTATTAATAGAAATATATTTTCCTATCCAATACATGTGCATTTTAAATATGAATATTGAATCCATGGATGTATTTACTTTCTTATACATTATTGATTATATATGCTAGAGTAGGTCTAACACATTATTACATATCATGCTTTCTTTGTTTGTTGTTGTTGAGAGCGAATTTGGAATACAAGTGTGATTGGAAAACCTCAACGGGGATCTACTTCAACCGTCTGGAATAAGGTATGATTCTATATCCCTTAGTGTTAGATGATTTTAATGCTCTTGCATATTGGAAAGGATTGATTTATGGTGTCATCTTGTCGGTTGTGGTACCCCCAAGCAATAGGAAGTTTCTGTCTGTAACACTTTGAAACTTATTAAGGAATTTGCAACAAACCCATTACTTTGAGTTCTTATGGATGGGCCTATGTCAATATTTTGTCCAATGGTCCACACAAAAGCTCAAGAACAATATGAGGTGTTTTTTTTTCCTATGAGGTTGTTGGGAGGGATTTCAATTGAGGTAACTCGTGATATGACGGGGTTGGATACGATTATTGTTGATGAGACAATGTTCTTCCTTTGCTCCCATTACTATGTGAATTTTTTGTGTGATTTCCTGGGATGTCGACTTGCATTACTAGATTTTGGATACTGGGTTGTAATGTGATCAATTGAAAGTCGTTTATATATGAGATTTACCATCAATGCCAAATCTAAACATATAGACATTTACATGGAACCTTTTTTTAGCTATAGTTTTTATGTTACATCCCTATAATGTTAGAATTCAGGTTTTGTTTTCAATGTTTAATCCTTAATTTGAGTTGGAATAGTCAATTGAAATCTATATGGTTAACTACGCCCATGTCCCGACTTCACTATTTAACAATTTCTTCATGTATGGTTCTTGTTTCACCCTCTTTAATCAAAATATCATAAACATTACATGCCTCCCCTTTCCTTGCCTTTGTTTGAGATTTATTTCTATTATTACTTCAAAATTGGTGGAAGCTCTATTAAAACAAAATGAATTGCTTCCTCCACTATAAATGAAAAAACTATCTCCTATTATGGCCTAAGTTATCTACTTAATGTTTCCTCTTCATCCCTTTGATGTGTATTCAGTAGGATTACTTTCAAATGAGGATTTCAATCCTTTGGCATGATTAAATCCATATCTATACCACCTATGCAATATTCAAGGGTTTGATCGTTTGTTAATATTCTTAATTATGCCCACATTCATTGTTTTTAATTTATCTTTCATAAAATTTTCTAACAATAATTAAAATATTATATTTATTTTTCTACAAAACAAACTTTATTATTTACGTGGATAACTATTTTGAAATAAACTCTATCTATAAAAATCATGGTTCCACAATCAATTTTTGAACTCACAAAAATTCATACCATTCAAACACTATCTGGTCTAATAAACCAAAACTTAAAGAAATGTTAATCAAATATAAAACCAACTCTACACACATATAAACAGATCTATGCCATATAGGGGTGCCTATAAATAAACACATCTTATATTCATATCACGTTGTTGACAATTTACATCAATTCCATAGATATTAATGGTATCCAAAAATTACCTAATAGAAAACCCTCTAAAGGTCTTGTTACTTATATTCAATTGATTTTTCTACCTTAACATTCTTTCCCTTTCGTACGTTTCTAATCCTAAGATAAGATAGTCCATATACAGTACTGATACATTCTTTTTTTCCTAGGATAGTTCACCTACATTTTATGATCACTTATTATAAGTGTTATTTCTTCAATTATCCACTGTTACGGAGAGAAATTCCTATGGCTTGGGGTACCACAACAGACAACTTGACTCTAGAAATCAATCCTTTCCAATGTGCAATAGAAATCAAATATCTAACGCTAAAGGATCAGACCTTGTACCTTATTCCGGACGGTTGAAGTAGATCCCCGTTGAGCTTTCCAACTTTAGCTTGAATTGATAAATCACTTCCTCAACAACAAGTAAACAAGACAAGCATACTATATATATGGGTGTTAGATCTATTCTAGCATATATAATCAACAATGTATAAGGATTTGAAATCATCCATGGATAAAATATTCATTCAAACATACATGATTGGATAGGAAAAGATATTTATATTAATATAAAATCAAAGATTACAATGGATACAACCTCTGTCGGCACATTTGCGAATCGGAGAAAATGAATCCCCCACTTGGGCCTCCACCACCTCAATCCTCCATCTCTCGATAGCAAGCTCACAAGCAAAAGGCAATCTTGGGAAGAACACAAAAGTGCTCCAAGGGACAAAGGGATGCAGACTCAAGCACAAGTTCCGCCAATAATGGAATATAGTTTCTTTGCTCTCAATTCTCTCATATGCCTTCAATGTACCAAAGAGTTCCTTATATACCTTTTCAAAGGGGCAATGAAAGGCCGAATCCGAGCGATCTCAAGACATATGGAAGGCCAGGAGTCAAGTGAGTCAGATCCATGTCAAGGAAAACTCCAAAAGGATTTGGATTTTGCACACATCCCAATGTACACAGTTTTGGAGGTCAAACATGTGTATATACACGATTAGGGGTTTAAAAGTTGCGTGTATTAATTTTCACATGTTTATAGGGATGGTCAAGGAAACATCAAAGAACAAAAAATGGTCCAAGGGGTCTAAGGAGTCTACAAAGGGATAGGGGAAGGCCATATAAGTGTGATTCACTTGGAGTTGTAAAATCAGCTATAACAGATGCCCCCTGATGTGTAAGGTCAGAGGGGTCATACGATGGTCGAAATACATTATAAGTCCATCCCAAAAGTGGAGTGACTAAGGATCCAAAATGGAAGACTAGACACCCAATCAGCATAGTACAATGATACAACTCTGCATATAACTATAAATTCATATAGTAGTCCCAGATACATAAGAGTACAATGGCCATGAATAGGCATGATACAAAATATTACATAAGTGGTCATCGCCATGTACAATATACATAGATCAGAATCTCCATGATGAAGATATACAAAGGACCATGATCTCCATAATAGTTGAAGATATATAATGGATCAAGATCTCCATAATGGCTGGAAATGTCTGACATATACTGGAATCAAGTCACGAGATTTGAAATCTCATGAACACTAGCACGATCAAGGAGGTAGCATATAAGAGATGCCACCAATATGGAAGGTCTTCTACAAAAATTGCTATGAGTACATGTCCTACTATGTGAATAGAGATGTCGAGGTTGAGCATAGTAGTCCATCGTCTGATTACCGGTCATTGATGTATACCGTTAATAGACGCGAGATCACCCATCGATTATGAAAATGGGAATCAAGGTACTAGAGTGAAAACTAACAAGTGTGAATAAATGTGTTAAGGTCGAACACTTGAGAGGATCCATCGATTAGGGGACATTGATGTATTCCCAAAGAAATTTCGATGGTGAGAGAACCTGCCACTGATGACTGCAAGTCTCAAGGCACTCAAAAATGACTCTAGATTCCAATCCTAGAATAAATGATCTGAAGTCGATGGGATGAAATCCACTGGAAGCAGGGCATTAAGGCATCCCCCATCATCCAACACGTGGTACTCAACAAAGCTGTATAATGTGGAAGCATTCGATCATAAGGTGAACGAACTAGTAACTGTACCGAGAATGGGCGACATGTAAAGTCAAGATAACTGAGGAATGGTCGACTTAGGTTTCAACTTCCTTCAAACAAGAGCATGACGGTGCATGGTGACTGAATAAAGGTAGCATAGACTCGATATACAAACTGGGACATCTTTGTGACACAGGAGGCATCGAAAGAGGCTCCATAGGGACTGGAAGCTTAACCAGTTGGTGGAGATAAAATCAGATAAACGAGTATAGCTCCTAAAGTCAAACTATAAACCTAACCAACGGATGTGATATACAGTGCTCTGTTCAAAGGCGACACGACTCGACTGCTGCCAAAAGATAACATCTTTCCTTGTCCGATTTTTTGGTTTTTTGATTTTTTTGGACTTTTTCAAATATTTAAAAAGCTTGAAAAAGAATAAAACTACTTTATAGTTACATACTAGGAGGAGACGAGTGTCATATAGGCAAAAAAACTAGTTCCAAGCAGTGGAACATACCTATGCTCAATGCAAGGATACATGTGTAGGATAGCGACACTCGGGGGAAAATATCCTCCTAGTAAAAATAGGGAATCAAGCTACAAAGGATATATAAAATGGCTCTGCATGGCTAGACATGAGACAAGCTTGGGCTATATGGCTGAAACTCAATGTCAGGGAAGCCAACGTAAGGCTCAATAAGGCAGGAAAAGCTCATGATAATGCAATTACAACTTGACATAAGGGAGTCTTGAGGGAAATAGGCCAGAAAAAGATCAAGAGGAGTATGAGGCTCTTGCGAAATGTCATGGAAAATACTATACAATGGACTCCCACACCCTAAGGGAAAAAATGTCGGCATGGGCACCAAATGCAAATAAGGCACTAACTAAGGTACCCATGTAAGGTCAAGCTCTACCACTCACATCATGCCACTTCTAAAACAAAAAGAAGGTTCTGTGACATAATAGAGTAGGTTCGTACCTAAGGCTATAATGAAACGGTCACAAGGTCATGCAAAATGCAAACAGTGAAGAAACCTAACGTATATGCCAGCTTAGACATGATACCTGAAATTGGCATGAACAGGTCAATCCAACGGCTGAAACAACACTCAAAAAGGTCTCCTACATCATAAATTAGTCCAAAAACGGTCCAAAAGGATTAGAAACGGTACAAACTATAGGAAAGGGGGTAAAAATTTTCAAAAATTTGAAAAATTTCCATAAATAATAAAAAATTAAAAACATTATAAAACATTTGAAATTTTTACCCATTTGAGCTCAGAACTTCAATAGCGAATTCCAGGAGATCCAGCCGGTGGAATCCACTACTGTTTTTTCCAGGTACTTACTCATGCTCCACTCTTTCATTTTGATGCAATTTTTGTCGAATTCCATGGTGTATTTGATTTTCTAGGCCATTCCAAAATAGGCGCTGCAGCCCACACGGAAATCGAGGGTTTTTTCGAGTATAGGGCTGGATATATGTGGAAAATTCCCTCACAGTCGCATACATACATGGTTGTTTGGAAAACAATCATGTATGGGGCCGCGCTTAAGGTTTTTCAAGTGTTCTAATGGACAAAATTCAATTTTTTTGTGCAGTATGGTCCTAGAATGGAGAGAATGTGAACACGGTGATGTAGAAGAGGCAGTAAGGGCCTATCTAATGGCTCAACAAGCGCTACGTGCATGTGGGCTCTACAAATTTTGGTGTCTTAGTGGCTTAAAGGCCAAACCAAGACTATTGCAGATGTTGGTGGACTACTGGGATCTAGACTCAGAGTCTTTCCAAATAGATGGGATGTCCCTCGGCATAGAGGTGGAGGACATAAACTTTATTACTGGACTTTCCCAATGGGGGGAAGTGGTGAACCTACGTTCTCGCGGGCCCAGAGGTGGCCTGACTATAGATGAGTACATTGCGGTGTACTGCTATCTGGACATGGAGAAGGCGGGGAGTCAGATCCTAACTAAATCCATACAGGTGCTGGGCCTAAAGGCCATCCTACTGACACTGGGAAAAATAGCAGGCTTGGATTCACTCCACCAGGCCTTGCATCCTCTGATGTTCTATGCAGTGGAGTGCATGAGACCCACGGTATATGATTGGAGCATTGCACTACTGGGAAACATGAAACACCTGCTCAGTGAGTGTAAGATGGGCAGAGTGTGAAAATTTGGTTTCAGCAGCATACTGAGCACATTTTTCTTCGATCATGTTACAGGATTGAGCCCTAGAGTTGACGTTCCTCTACATGGGGTTTGAGATCCGGCCCAACGGCGTTGGGTGGATGCGATGCGTAGACTGGGGGGAGGTGGGGCGTCCAACCCCTATCTAACTGATTTCTTTCTATGGTGGCGATGATAGATAGTTGCCATCGATGACTACCCCTATGCGGGTATAGATTTCTGGGGAGACCCAGACATGACGCTACCACTAGGATCGACATACGGTGACATAGGTAACGAATCTCGACCCTCTCTTTAAAATTTTTAAGTTATTTAATTTTTTTGTGTTTTCTGATTATATGGAATCAAAAGACATTTTTTTGGGTGACAACACATAGTGACATAAACCATATGCATGCAAATGTGGGACCACAGTAGCCTAAAGGCTTCCCTCATCATAGATGGAGGGGAAGAGGAGACGATATCACAGGTGTGGATGCGGAGCAGACGCTCCAGAGCATTCATACCAACTTTGTGAGGCTGACACACAGAGTACCCATGGCACAAGTCAAGGACTTGCCTGAGGCCATGCAGCACCAGGTGGTGGGTATACCATGAGTATGGGTGCAGTTATTTTGACGGCTAGCTAGATCCATAGTGACATTCCACGATCACAACCCCCCTCCTCCTCCACAGGCTTAGATACCTGGGAGCGATACATTTTGTATTACCGTGTATTATATTTTGGTGGCTTGAGAGCCCCATTTTTGTATCATGACACTATGTATTACCACATTTTGGATGTTTATAAAACTTTTACGATGATCGGTTTATTTATTTACATGTGTAAAAATTTGTGTTTGTGATGAATTTATTGTGTATGAAACAAATGCCAATCTAACACGTAGTTAGCATATGATTCAGTAACCTAATTATTAATTCTTAGAATATGTATGTATGTTATATTGTCAAATTGATGTTCTAATAATCTCACACGTAAGAATCTTATTAATAATGTCGGATCTCTAACATGGTACAAACCATTAAGCTATGACACTACTAACTCTGAATCAAGACGTACCTCAAGAGAGAGAACACCATGTAAAATGGCATCCCGTAGAAGCTCAATAATGGCACTATATTCAGCAACATTGTTTGAAGATGGCTATAAACATACGCCTCTTGAAGACAATACCTGGCCCATAGGAGTATAAATCACTCAAGTAGCAGAGGCTGAGTGTTGAGTGTGATGTCTTGCACCATCCGTGAATCCTATGAAGGTGGAAGATTCCATTGACATCTGCCAAAATAAATGGAAACTAATCACAAACCCGATCACTATATGAAAAATACCTACCTATGCAAAATTGTACAATAATATACAATAAATAGCCTTGGCTGAAAATCATGCATAGTACTTTTTGAGATAGAGCCCATTTATAGGCTCCACCAAGGCTGTCCCCTCATAATCCACTAACTCATAAGCACCCTTCTCTAACACATGTTTGATGATGTAAGGACCACGGCACATGGGGTTAAACTTTCTTGTCCCCAAGGGTTCTTTTGGTTGATCCCACAAAAGGACCAAGTCTCCCTCACTAAACCTCCTTGGCCGGACAAACTTATCATACGGGACCTTTATGTGACGCTTATTTACCTCTAGAGCCACCAAGGCATCTCGACGCTGCTCATCAAGTTGCTCAAGGTGGACCAAACGCTCCTTCAATGGTGAAGTGTCTGGTAAGATCTCTATGGCTAGCTTCAAAGAAGGAATCTCGCACTCAACTGGCAATACTGACTCCACTCCATGTACAAGTTGATATGGAGAAAAAATTGTGGCAGTCTTAACAGTGGTTCTATAAGCCCATAAAGCAGGATATAACATAATGTGCCAATTATTCTTGCTTTGTACGATGGTTCGTTGGAGAATGGATTTGAGTGATTTGTTCACTGCTTGTACCTGTCCATTCGCTTGAGGGTAGTAAGAGGAGGAATGCTCTTGTTTGTACCCTAACTTTGATGCCAACTCTTTCATCATACGATTCTGAAAGTGTGAGCCATGGTCAGTGACAAGCTCTTTCGGAATCCCGAACTGAGTAATAATGTAGTTGAATATGAAGTGTGTGGCTGTCTCACCATTGGATTTAACTGTAGACATAGCCTCAACCCATTTCATGAAGTAATCAACAACCACTATGATATGATGATGCCCCCCAGTTGAAGCTGGGTTTCAATCCATAAAATCAAGCCCCCACTTAGTGAAGGGATCGGCGGTGATGATGGGATGCAATGAGGCAGGTTTCGAGTGCATATTATGTGAAAACACCTAGCAAGGGTGGCACCTCTTGACTGCATCTACACAATCCTTAAATATCGACAACCAGAAATAACCTGCTCTTAAGATTTTTTGGGCTGTAGAAAGCCCAGATAAATGGCCACCACACACCCCTCTGTGGCAATCATTCAGCACTACCTTAGCCTCTTCATGAGTTAAACAACGTTGTAAAATGGAATCTACCCCATGGTAGTATAAATTTTTATCCACTATGAGGTAATTCTTAGACACGTGACGTAATCGTCATTGTTCATCCCGTGAGAGGTGAGTAGGGACCTTCAATGTTTGTAAATATATAATGATATCCCCATACCATGGGTCTAAAGTTGAGATTAAGAATATGTGCTCATCGATAAACGTATCTTCACAAACCAACTCCTCAGCCTCGCTTGGGAAATCTGATATAAGATCTGTAAAAATCAAAGATTTCTTTGATTTTGCCAAAAAAAGCTCGAGGTCGAATTCTTACAGGATGACAATCCATTTATTGTATTTTCCCCCAATCATCCTTCGAGTGAGGACGAATTGAAATGGATTGAAATGGGCTACAACCAAGGTCTGGCGAAGGAGAATATAATGTCTCAACCGTTGAACCACATGTACGGTAGCCAAGGCAAGCTTCTCAACATGAGAATAACGGATCTCCGCATCAATAAGATTCCAGCTCAGATAGTATATGACATGCTCTTGGAGCTCCTCATCCTCTTGAACCAAAACCATACCAATCGTCTCCATGGACGCGGCCACATAAAGTAGAAAATCACGGTTATAGTCTGGGGGACCAATCACCGGGGCCGATGCTAGGGCTCTCTTGAGCACATCAAAGGACTCCTGGGCTCGCTCATCCCAACAAAAGGTGGTGTCCTTCTTCAAAAGATGCATGAAGCCTCTAGTCAAATTGGCAAAATTGACAACGAATCTCTGTAATAACTTTTCCATGCCTTGCAAACATTAAAGATGACAAATATTTTTCGAGGGAGACTACTGAAGTATTGCCTCAACCTTCAAAGGGTTAACTCTTATACCCTCTTTAGAAACGATGAATCCTAACAAGCGACTAGATTTCACACAAAAGATGCACTTGTGAGGATTTAACCTAACCAAATAATGGTGGAACCTTTCGAATACCAATCTCAAATGATAGGAATGACGCATTCTCATATGAGAATGAGCAGCAAGGTCAGCCAAAAATACTTCGATAATCGATTTGAGATCGTGGAAGATTAAGGTCATGGCCCGCTGAAAAGTAGCACCGGCGTTCTTAAGGCCAAAAGGCCTTTTCCAATATGCAAAAGTTCCCCAAGGACAAATAAATGCAGTCTTATGTTGGTCCTCAGGTTTAATTTGTATCTAATTGTATCCAGAAAAGCCATCCATAAAGGAAAAAACCCCGCTACCTGCACACTCATCCAAAATATGAACAATAAATGGTGTGGGGAAATTGTCCTTAGGACAAGTACGATTAAAATCATAGAAATCAATACATATGCGGATCGATCCCTGCTTCTTGTCAACCAGAATGGGGTTTGAAACCCACTCTGTTAAGGGAATGGGATAGATAAAACTGACTTTCAACAGTTTCTCTATCTCTGCCTTAATCGCTGGTGCTTTCCTAGGATTCACCGCATGCAAGCATTGTCAAACGGGCTTAGCATTGGGATAAGTCTTAATCTCGTGTTCAACAATACGAGGGTCAATACTTGGCATTTCATCGTAAGACCAAGAAAAGATATAATGGAATTCTTTAAACAACTCAGTGTATTCTTGAATCTCAGCATGGGAACATTTTTCCCCAATATAGACATTCTCTATCCTGCCAAGATCACGAGAGATATTGATAGGAATCGTTGGAGATATATTTTCCATGTTTCCATCAGCCATCGGACCAGGAGAGCTTAATGGAACCATAGGACTACCAATTCTCTCACTAAGAACCTCCCTAAAGTCCTCACACTCCAAGCAGTCAAGCTCAGGAAGAAAGTAAGATCTATGATGGAGCTCTTCCCATGGTGGCTCAACTCCCGACATGGCCTCAATAATCACTTCGTCTGAAGGAAAAACACTAACAAGGCAGTCATGCACGTGATAAGACTATACTACCCATACAAACAGCACATAAGGGTCCTTCTCCTCTGTCCACGAAGAGGAAGGACTAGGCTCTGCAACACACTCAAGATTAGCTTGATAAGCTACCATAGTTGCAGGCAATGACATGTCGGTCATGGTGGGCTCACTTGAAGGACTCAGTGTAGGAAGAATCCAAGGATCTTCCATATGACTCATGCGAAAAGACACTAATCTCATAGATGTCGAAGACTCACTAGAACTAGACCTTATCATAAGGATAAGTGTAGGACAACTAAAACTTCCCATGAGGGATGGATACATGCCTACACCCACACTCCCAGTTGCCAGCTAAGAGTGCTCTGCAATCGGGATCAAAGTTCCCAAAGATGCGGTAACTGACGGATTCTTGAATGACGTTTGATCAATTGTGACTATCTTCTCGTTAAATGGAAAGAATACAACATGAAAGAGAGAAGAAGCTATAGCTTGCATACTATACATCCAATTCCTATCCAACAAGAGATTGTAGTCAAGGGGGGCATCAACCACCTAAACCTCTATCACAACGGTCTTCCCTCCCAAACAGACCTTAAGGGAAGGAAGGATCCTGTGCGACCTAAATGATCTCCCATCAAACACAGTTAACATGGTCGCAAACTTAGAAAACTCAGGGGAACCTAAACCCTTCCAACATGTTAAAGACATCACAAAAGCAGCAGCGCCTTTGTCAATCATAGTGCACTTGATGGTCATGTTAAGACATTCTACGTGAATCAAAAGAGACACATAGTAAGGAAAGCGAGGATGAAGTCCTGCGGTTTCAAATTTAATCACGGAGGAAGAATTATCATCATTCAAACCAAGGGCAGAAAGCAAATCCTTCCTTTGTGAAGGACAACTCTGAAGTACTTCTAGTGCAGACATCGCACAAGGAGTGTGGCCCAAATCCTCGACAACAGAATAGTTCTGGGTGGCTCAGGCATTAGGATTGTGCCCTAAACGTGTAAGGACTCCCTTAGGAATGTGAGGTGTAGCTTCAGGTTTATCCATAGGTTTTTCAATACTCAAAGGAGTCCCTGGTGGATCAGGTTCCCTTCCTGGGTTGGGTTGTGACGAACCATAGTCTTTCGCACGGGTCACAACTTTCACAGCACGTACCATGTTAATGCAACCATAACCACTACCCTCCGGTGGATCTTGATCACCACCAGACTGATCATGGGTTCTCGAGTTCATATTTTGATTGTGAGGTAAAGGGTTATTCAACACAGCTGGGCCCTGTGCTAAGAATCTCGAGGCTTCATCAATACGAGGGAAAAAGTAAGTGAGGTGATCTTCCTTACACAACTTGCAAGGAAATTTAACCTTACGTTTAGCTTGTTTGTCCCCCCCAACATTACTGGATTTCTTGTCATTATTATTAGCATTTTCATTCCTACTCCCACCCTTACGATTATTCTTACCCTTCTTTTTATTCTGTCCGAGCTGTTGCTTACCCTTCTGGTCCGACGATTGTACTGAAAGCACACTCACTGTTTGGGCAGGTTGAGATGAAGCCGTGGCTTGTCTCGAAGCAGATTGGTTGATTGACAATTGACTGACTTGTTTTGCTACCAAATCCACAGGTTTAGCACTCGCACAACCAACAATGCCATCAGCATGAGGTCCAGGTTTAACTTTGGGGTTGAAACTAGAACGCGGAGCATTGGGAATGATCTCATATAACAAACCAGAATGAGCATAAATCAAATCCATTTATTGTGCCCTACAAATGGCTTGTTACTCATTTTGCACTTCAGATGTAGAAACATCCTTCACTATATATGACAATAACGACTTAAGGAACCATTCGAGGAGGAACTATGGCAATATAAAGGATTTAATTTACCTCTTCCATCTACGCCACTCTTGGATATGATCCGAGATATGTGTTTATTTATCCTTTCGAAATGTAGATAAGAGTTCAGTACCAACATCATAACGCACTGGTAGCTGGAAGTGGTTAATAAAAGTCATTGCTAGGTCATCGAACAAAGCGAATCCCCCCCAAGGTAGCTATATATACCATTTCACGGCAAGCCCTGTAAGGGTGTGTTGAAATAGCCTTAAACGTATTGATTCCTGATGTAAGGAATTTGAAGAGCACCATAGGTGAAAGGTAGTAACATGTTTGCTCGGATCCTCTCCCGGTTTTCCCTCGAATTTGGGTATGTCCGAGGGAAGTTTAGTAGGGACAGCCGGCCAAGCTGGGTCATGAGCTACATGATCATTCGTCAATCTCAACAAGTCAAGAAGATTTAGCGTTGTATCCTAGGATGATTAGTTCAATGGACCAATCCCTCATAGTTCTGATTCACATAGGTCTGATTACCTTAACCACCATGGCCTTGGCCATAGTGCCCTCCTCCTGTTTGACCCATATAGGGTGGCATGGAAGCACCATAGTGTGGTGTACCTTGACTATTCGGAGCTACAAATTCATAATTTGGAGAGTAAGTGGGTTGCTGATACCCACACCCATAAGGTGAAGAACCCTGTCAATACTGCGTCCCATAATAGGGTCCATAAGTCATCGCATGAGATGTCCCATGAGACACTCTGTAAGTAGGAATATACACTCCGGAAGTAGGAATATATGTTCCAGAAGTAGGAAGATATGCTCCAGAAGTAGGAATATATGTTCTGAAAGTAGGAATATATGCTCCGAAAGTAGTAATATGACCTCTAGAAGTATGAACATGATCTCCTGAAACAACGGGCAGTGTATGGACCTGAGACACAACTGATCGAGTAACTATAGTACGGACATGAATCATAGCAACATTCTGGCCCGAAGGACCATGTGAATGAGGTGAAGGGTGAACATTCAAAGAACTAGGGATAGAAGATGAAGGTACCTATGTAATTATGTACATGTTATTCCCTATAGTCACTCGTCTCGGATCTGGTATCCTAATAGGATCACTAACCCTAGACCTAGGAGGAATATGTGATGTAGCTTCCACCGCCAGGATGGAAGGTGCAATGTGACTTGTGCTCCCAAACCTCTTCGCATGGTAAGGAATGAGAGTGCCCCCAGGCATAGTGTTAGGCTCAAACTCAGACTCCACATGGAATGCCAAATCATGTGTGGGAAAACCAGACATACCATAACTACCATAACTAGTGCCTGCGGGTTCAAAATGAGTCTCATCATCCTCTGGAATTCCATATCGGCGATGTGTCAA
This sequence comes from Pseudotsuga menziesii, assembly GCA_001517045.1. Classification (NCBI taxonomy): domain Eukaryota; kingdom Viridiplantae; phylum Streptophyta; class Pinopsida; order Pinales; family Pinaceae; genus Pseudotsuga; species Pseudotsuga menziesii. The sequence continues at coordinate 1,076,194 of LPNX011092734.1, read as the reverse complement.
TGGGGGATCAACACTAGAGTAAGTAGGTCTATCATGAAAAGTGCCTATATCAGAAATCACAGGACCTAATTCAGTCAAATCAGGTGAAGGATCATAGTTAGGAGTAAACTCCCCATCTTCCACTTGAATGGAAGAAGGTGGTTCAGGAATACCTTCAACATGGTCTCCCATCGTGTGTGAATCAATGTGTGAAGTAGTCCACCTGGACTGTCTATTTATCTCTCCCAAAGGAGTAGGAGATGTAGAAGGTGGAAGTCCTGCTAAACGACGAGAATGGTGTGGAGCCGCACCTGAATCCACAATGACTCAAAAAATATAAAAGACTCTCTATCTATGCAAACCTTAGGTAAGCTAACATGCACAGAGCAATCACCAATAAAATCTAAAGCAAAACACAAGTAATCAAGGGTAGGATAAGTGAGCTCCCAAATGAATCAGGTATGTCTCACCTAGGAGAGGCTTGAGACTCCCATACACAACAAGCGGAGGTACGTAACCAATTATTGTGGCCCTCAGCTTCAACGTGTAAAGCGACTGTGCTGTCCGAACCCAACTTGGCTGGGACACCCACAGAATAACCCCTGCAAAGTACCCCCTCGATATCCTAGGTAAGGCCACTAAGGTCACCTCAATATAATCAATGCTCAGGCGGACAGTCACAGGCGGGATTGACCATATGGGCAGGGTAGAAAAGCCTGAAACTCTCGAAAGAACCCCTAGATACGAATACAATCCTGGAAATATCTCCGGTGCTACTCAGTTATGACTAGGGGTCATCCCAATCAATAACTGCTCACACTGCCTCGTGCTTAACTCCCTTTTGAGAGGAGGATCCTGAGAAACACTGGTTATACCAAGGAATTTCACACACTCACCTAGACAGACACATACATGTTGTTGTTTAGTGGTCTTGGAGAATTTACCCACAATGAACTATTCCAAGACCCTAAAACCTAATCTTGTTGGTGAACCCTATCAAATGAAATAGTGTAGTTCATTTTAATTTAAGCATTGATTTTAATTGTCTTTATTACTCAAAAGAGGTATATGGTCGTGCAACTATTGACGTTATGACACAACATGAAGCAAAATGCACACCTAACAATCAATGCAAATGCATTGTGTCCATGAAAAACAGGGTATGCTACTATGTGAAATGCACAATTTTCTTCAAATGATAGATGTAAGCTTTCCTATATGAAATCTTGACTAATACTCCAAAGCAAATCTAGTGCAACTACTATGCAAAATGCAAAATGCAATGCATAATGATAAGCAAATATTTTTGGATTTTTTGAAATAAAAATGAGATATTAAAGCAAAAGAATGGCTCTACAACCCCCAAACTCTGTAAGCATGCTCAAGCATCACTCAAACAAAGTACTCAGGTAAAATAAATATAATGCACTAATCCCAAAACAAAAAATAAAAAATGTAATGACAAGAACATTCTTAAAAAAGAAATTTTACCTTAAAAAAAATGTCTTTGGTCAGAAATAGAGGTGTATACAGACTCTAGTAGTATCAAAGGAGACTCAACAATCATCAAAATTCACCCAACAACCATCCAACTTCCTCTAGAAGGAAAAACCAAGGGCATACGTGACTGTTCGCAGTAAACCCACATGTGTACGCGGAAATAGCAGTGAAACCAGCGTATATACGCGACTGTGAGTTAAAAACTCACGTACAGGAAGAAATGTGCATAAAAATAAAGGAAAGCAGACAAGTTGAGACAAAATTCACACCAATCAGACACTACCAGGTAAACATGCCCCCAGAACCAACACGGAAACAAGAGGAAAAGAGCAATTCAAAGTCATTGAATGCCGATAGAAAACCCCAAAGGACAACTACTAGGAACTCCCCAGCGGAGTTGCCAATTCTGTTACAGGGAGAAATTCCTATGGCTTGGGGTACCACAAGAGACAACTTGACTCCAGAAATCAATCCTTTCCAATATGCAATATAAATCAAATATCTAACACTAAAGGATCAGACCTCGTACCTTATTCCGGACGGTTGAAGTAGATCCCCATTGAGCTTTCCAACTTTAGCTTGAATTGATAAATCACTTCCTCAACAACAAGTAAACAAGACAAGCATACTATATATATGGGTGTTACATACTATATATATGGGTGTTAGATATATTCTAGCATATATAATCAACAATGTATAAGCATTTGAAATCATCCATGGATAAAATATTCATTCAAACATACATTATTGGACAGGAAAAGATATTTCTATTAATATAAAATCAGAGATTACAATGGATACAACCTCTGTCGGCACGTCTGCAAATCAGAGAAACTGAATGCCCCACTTGGGCCTCCACCACCTCAATCCTCCATCTCTCGATAGCAAGCTCACAAGCAAAATGCAAGCTTGGGAAGAACACAAAAGTGCTCCAAGAGACAAAGGGATGCAGACGCAAGCACAATTTTTGGCAACAATGGACTATAGTTTCTTTTCTCTCAATTCTCTCATATGCCTTCAACGTACCAAAGAGTTCCTTATATAGCTTTTCAAAGGGGTAATGAAAGGTCGAATCTGAGCGATCTCAAGGCATATGGAAGGCCACGAGTCAAGTGAGTCGGATCCATGTCAAGGAAAACTCCAAAAGGATTTGCATTTTGCACACATCCTGATGTACACGGTTTTAGAGGTCAAACCCGCGTATATACGCGATTAGGGGTTTAAAAGTCACGTGTATTAATTTTCACATGTTTATAGGGATGGTCAAGGAAACATCAAAGGACAAAAAATGGTCCAAGGGGTCTAAGGAGTCTGCAGAGGGACAGGGGAAGGCCATACAAGTGTGATTCACCTGGAGTGGTAAAATCAGCTATAACACCCACTTGCTGCTATAACTTAGTGGATCTTTATCAATCCAAATATCTTATTCAAACCTTATCCATTGGATCTTACATTACTGTACTTCTTGTTGGAATGATGGACATGTCCCTCTTATATATAATTATTTCTTTAGTGACATTCATCACATGATCCATGCACTTTTGTTTTTAATTGAAGTGGTTAAATTTTATTAGAAAAAAACTGCAGTTGTACTAATACAAAGAGAGGATATATAATTGTTAGAAACTAATCCAAGGATTATAGTTACCTTGTAAAAATCATTATTACAAAAATATGAAAAGTCATAATAGACTGCTTGGATGTGTAAACCATCACATGTGACATATCTTGTATATATATGACTCACGATCAATAAAATCAACCCAAGCACAAGAGTTATCTAGGATTTTTAGTTGTATTAGATCCCTAGTAATTTTAACTTCTTGATTCTTATGGTTTGCACTATCCTGAGTGTTATCTCCCAAAATAAATTGATTTTCAATAAGTTCACTCATACAATTTATTTTTGATAGGATGAAGATTTCAAGTCATATTATGAAATATATTGGGATGACTAACAAATTTGGGGTATTTGATGTTCTATTATTTGATAAATTTGAAATTTTTAGCTTTCGGTGGCTTAGGCGAGATTTTCAATAACTCATTAGCCACCAAAAAGCCTAGCTTCCGGCAGCTAATAGTTAACTTAGGACCATGATTATCCACTGAAATATTTCTCATCATGTTCTCATTAAAATTCTAGGAAATGACTTTCGATGGCTTAGGCAAGTTTTCCAACAGCTCATTAGCCACCGAAAAGCTTTGGTTTCGGCAGCGTAGCAAGTGTTTATAGGAGGAAATTAACCATTGAAAGCAAATGAGATACGTTTTTGGAAAGGGAAATATTCAGTGGCTTGGGAAAACTTTCAAATAGTTCATTAGCCACCAAAATCCCTGGCTTTTGGCAGCTAAACAATGAGATCTAGAAAGACAATAAATCACCAAAACCTCGTTACGCATGTTCTTTTGGAAAGAAAGTTTCGGTGGCTTGGGAGAACATGGCGGTGATTCATTAGCCACTGAAAGCTTAGCTTTCGACAGCTGGTAAACAAAACCCTAAACAGTCGTAATCATCGAAAGGGATGAAAAGTGAAAATGGTTGTCTGCCCATCAAAATCAAATTCATCAGCATGAGGCATGTCATACTTTAGCATGATTAACCACCTAAAAGTCAAAGGGAGGAGGATCCACTCAAAAAACTCAAAATACAGGTTTCCATGGCTAAGGGTGGTTTCAAAACGGTCTCTAAGCCACCGAAAGCAGACTTTCGACAGCTAAGACTGAAATTTTAGGGCGCTCTAAGCCACCGAAATTGGCGTTTTACTATGAAAAGGCATCATTTTAAAACGGTGATTCTGAGCGACTGGAGAATCATTTTGCAAAATGCTCAGAATTGTTTTTCCTAACATGTCAAAGAACAATAACCTCTCTCAATTTTCCTACAGGTATTTTAGATTGGGAGAATCGAATCCATCTTTCAGCCCTAATTTTCGGATCTCATAATTTCCCTATTTTACATTTGTTTTTGAAATATAGATATCTAGAAAATGGAAACAAATTTCAAGAAAATGAGAGAGGTGTTTTCTCAAAACACACAAATATACAAAAACCCATTTCAGTTTATACACAAGTGTCAAAGATTTGGAGAACCAAATGCATCATTGAGCCCCATTTTTCAGCAGTTTGGCCAAATTTTTAGGGAAAAAGTTGACCTAACAGGGTAGGTTACTGCAGAAAAATGAAGAGTTTACTTCACCAACACCTAGGCAAGATCAGGATGAAGTGTAAAAGCTGAAATTTTCTAAAGTGCACCATCAAAGGAGGTCTGCTCCAGTTTTGGGGATACATCAAAGAGGAGAGGGTCACAAAACCCTACCTATTTTAACCAACAGTGGCTCATCCATCAGAAGACCAGTTGCAGCTTTCCTCCAGTACTCACTGCAGTCATCAAAATGTTCAAAGAGTGAACAAGTGTTAGAGTTAGTTAAACTAGTATTTAAATTAGGGTTTCTGATCTAATTTTGCAAAAACATTAATTTTATCTATTTTTAGTAAAATAAATCCAATTTTTCAGGATCTGACTATTTTTGTAAAGGCTATAAAGCGTAAGACTTATGTTATAGAAAATGTTTGACTTCAGGGACTTGTAGACCATTACTATTTTCAAGCTTCTCATATTGCTCATGACCTAATATAAGCTCTTTTTCTATCATATGTTCAACTTCCATTTCTTCTCTATTCTGTGCTTATGCTTGAATGTGNATATAGATATATATATTTATGTATGAATCTGTCAGCATGATAAGTTATCCATCTCTACACCATATTATCAAACCTCTGAACAATGGTAGTTAGAAGCCTTATCCCTGATTGAGTTTCATGCATATCTTGAGAGTCTGACGTCCTGTAGGTCACCTGACTTGATCCACTTAGAAAACCATAAAAACATTTAAGTTACCAGGCATCCTTGAGCTGCAACCTAGAGGAGTTTCTTGGAGTGATAACAAATTGGCGTCGTTGCTGGGGAGAGGAGACTGAAGCTCAACTTCCTTGGGAGACGACATAGATCCTGCTTTGATGATAGACAATGTTTGGACACTATTTTGGTTGTAATCATCTATCTGGTGACTCCATTGGAATAAGGTGGCTTTAAGAAGACCAAGTACTAGAGAAAACCCTAAAGGGCCACCAGTAACGCCTATTTCAGATCCATAAGAGATTCTAAAAAGATCTAGGGTTTCACTAAGACAGACTTCCAGAGCTGCAAGGGGAGCTACATTAGGTATTTCCAGAGGTATTTATGCTGTTATATCAAATAGACCTCCATTTCAATATTCTTATGCTAAAGCATCTAGTTCTCAGAAGTTTATAAGTAAATCATAAAATTTTAGGGTTGAGGAATCTTCAAGCATTGCTGCTTGTGAAGATATCATCCCTAGCGACTCCATTGAAGAACTGTAGCTCTGTGAAGAACTCATACCAGAGAAAATCAAGAGACACCACCAGCAACACCTGTTGCAGACCCAGAGAAGATCATAAAAAAAGGAAGAGCTCTATAAAGGAAAACTTCTAGAGCAACAAGTACATCTAGATCATATTTGTTGGTAGAGGGAGAAGAAAACCTATCCCTACTTCTAGGGAAGATTTACAAAGACTTATATTTCCCTGATCCATCCAAATTTAATAAATCTCCACTGGGGAGGACCCGGTTGATAAAAGATGAAGAGGCTAAATTCAAAATCCAGGTAGCAGTTCATTAGTTTACTTTATGAACTGCTATTATTTTTTATCAACTCCTTTATACTTTTCCCTTCACATGTTAAAAGAACTATCCTATGTTTTATATATTCTAAAGATTATCAACCATCTTTTATAAATCCATCTATAGAAGAATATTTGCATCCTACTTGTATTGTAGAAGGTGAATCAGTCTTTGTGCCGCAGCTCATTTATACAAATGACCTCTGTATCCAAATTCCTTCTAAATCTGATTAGCCATGTAACCTTGAAGAAACCAAAACTGATTCAAAACCTATGCAGAGCTCAACACTCATTGCCATAAACTTTGAACCTTTTTAGCAGATTATTATCCCTCATGATCATCCCACAACCTTTCAAATCAAAATCAGGATGAAGATGTTTAAGCCATTAAAACTGCCCTCTCATCTTCATCCTTATCATCTTGACTGTTATGAATATCTCCTTTGGTTTTCTGGAGAGAATAAAGCTTTAGCTGAAAGGCACTTGGAATATTTCGAAGATTTTATTGACCGTTTTCAAATTTTTCATGAGGATGAAATCATGAGATTTTTCTGTCAATCGTTGATTAGAGATGCTGCTATATGGTTCAAGAGTTTAAGAGATGACTCCATTGGCTATTGGATAGAATTCATTAATGCCTTTTTGAAGCATTGGGGTGAGATCAAATCTCTTGATTTGTATCTCTCCAATTTCTATGCTTTGAAGAGAGAGGAAGACAAAAATTTTCCTATCTTCAATCGAAGATTCTACAACACTTATCATGATATTCCTTTGGAGATCCGACCCATAGAGACAACTGCCATGATATATTATGTGATGGGACTACATTCAAAACTTGCCCTTCTTCTGCTAGAAAGGAAATCTTCATCATTAAGCATTATGTTTGAAGATGCTTTAGAGGTGGAGGAAAACATTTGTGCTTCAAGGAGAATCCTAGAGCAGCTTGATTTTGAAAACCATCATCTACCTGAGCCAGATAAATATCAGTATGATTCAGATTTTGAATAGGAAGATTATGAGTCTGAAGCAGATTTGGAATAGCAGCAAGCATGTGATCTCTTTTCAGATTTAGTATCAGGTTCTTCAGTGTTTGCAAAGTACTCTCAAGATAGGTATGAATCTGGATTTTATGATTAGTTTGCAAACGAGGATGAGCCTATGATAATTAATGATTGTATAGGCAATTATATGTTTTCAACTGATCTTTATTCATATGATGAAAACCCTGTTTTATCATCCTATTGTGAGCACTATTATCAAAAGGAAATTTTAATGATTGATGATCAAGATCTGATAATAAGAGAACAAGAAGGTTCAGATCAGCTGTTGAGCTTGCATTGTGATCCGACAAAGGTTGAGTAGTCCACATTCAACATTGACATCAGTGAAGGAAAATATCACCAACATAAAAAGGTATTTTCTGTTGGCTTTTATGACCGTATTGCTGACTATCTGGAACTTATGAACATCATATATATAAAAATATTTTTGTCAGATGATAGCTGGCTCTGTCACCCTTTGAAACTACATTGGTGCATGCTATGGTTTGATTTATTTTTCGGGTCAAGATCAAGGATAAGTTTAGCACATCAGTTTCTGACATGGCTTCATTGGAAGCATGATGTCACGTGATAAGAAGCCTCTACTGATTAGAATTAGGAGTAGGAATAGATAGGAAAATGAGCTCTTAATATGAACAGCTAGGTCATTTTCACTTGTTTTCATGAATAAGCAAAGCAAGCTATAGGCAGGTTGCAGCAGATCAGTGATAAAAGACAAATGAATCCATGCCCAATGGAACACTAGAAGATAGCTTTAATTATTCTTTTTCAGGAAAGGCATTTTGTTCTAGGGTTCTTGGGACCTCACAGGGACGTTCCCATCCCCGAGTAGGAGATAAATGTTATCTCCCAAAATAAATTTATTCTCAATAAGTTCACTCATACAATTTATCTTTAATAGGATGAATATTTCAAGTCATATTATGAAATATATTGGGATGACTAACAAATTTGGGGTATCTGATGTTCTGTTATTTGATAAATTTGAAATTTTTAGCTTTCGGTGGCTTAGGCGAGATTTTCAATAACTCATTAGCCACCGAAAAGCCTAGATTTTGGTAGCTAATAGTTTAACGCAGGACCATGATTATCCACTGAAAGCTTGCTCATCACATTCTTATTAAAATTCTGGGAAAGGACTTTCGGTGGCTTAGGCGATTTTTCCAACAGCTCATTAGCCACCGAAAAGCTTTGGTTTCGACATCTTAGCGAGTGTTTGTAGGAGGAAATTAACCACCAAAAGCAAATCAGATAGATTTTTGGAAAGGGAAAATTTTAGTGGCTTGGGTGAACTTTCAAATAGTTCATTAGCCACCGAAAGCCCTGCCTTTCGACAGCCAAACAATGAGATTCGAAAAGATAGTAAATCACCGAAAGCTCATTACACATGTTCTTTTGGAAAGAAAGTTTCGGTGGCTTGGGCGAATGCGGCAGCGGTTCATTAGCCATCGAAAGCTTAGATTTCGACAGCTAGCAAATAAAACCCTAAATACTCTTAACCACCGAAAGGGATGAAAAGTGAAAACGGTTGTCTTCCCATCAAAATCAAATTCATAAGCATATCGCGTGTCATAATTTAGCATGATTAACCACATAAAAGGCACAGGGAGGAGGACCCGCTCAAAAAACTCAAAAAAAAGGTTTCCGTGGCTAAGCGTGGTTTCAAAATGGTCTCTAAGCCACTGAAAGTAGACTTTCAGCAGCTAAGAACGAAATTTCAGGGCGCTCTAAGCCACCAAAATTGGCGTTTTACTATGAAAAGGAATCATTTTAAAACAGGTATTCTAAGCGATTGGAGAATCATTTTGCAAAACGATCAGAGTTTTTGTCTCCTGACATGTCATAGAACAATAACCTCTCTCAATTTTCCTACAGGTATTCCATATTGGGAGAATCGAATCCATCTCTGAGCCGTAATTTTTGGATCTCAGAATTTCCCTGTTTTACACATGTTTTTGAAATACAAATATCTGGAAAATGGAAACGAGTTTCAAGAAACGGAGAGACAGTTTTTCTCAAAAAACACCAGTATACAAAAAACTCTTTCATTTTATACACAAGTGTCACAGATTTGGAGAACAAAATGCATCTCTGAGCCTAAATTTTCAGCAGTTTGGCCAAATTTTTAGGGAAAAGTTGACCTAACAGGGTAGGTTACAGTAGAAAAATGAAGAGTTTACTTCACCAACACCTGGGCAAGAGCAGGATGAAGTGTAAAAGCTGAAATTTTCTAAAGTTCACCATCAAAGGAGGTCTGTTCCAGTTTTGGGGATACATCAAAGAGGAGAGGGTCACAAAACCCTACCTATTTTAACCAACAGTGGCTCATCCATTAGAAGACGAGTTACAACTTTCCTCCAGTACTCACTGCAGTCATCAAAAGGTTCAAAGAGTGAAAAAGTGTTAGAGTTAGTTAAACTAGTAGTTAAATTAGGGTTTCTAACCTAATTTTACAAAAACATTAATTTATCTATTTTTAGTAAAATAGATCCAATTTTTCAGGATCTGAATATTTTTGTAAAGGCCATAAAGACTAAGACTTATGTTATAGAAAAGGTTTGACTTCGGGGACTTGCAGACCATTACTATTTTCAAGCTTCTCATATTTCTCATGACCTAATATAAGCTCTTTTGCTATCATATGTTCAGCTTCCATTTCTTGTCTATTCTGTGCTTATGCTTGAATGTGTTATTCAGGTTTATTCAGGTTAATTGATGTCTCATAGCTGTCATCCTATTGGCATATTGATGATTCGAATTATAAGCACTTTCCTTGTTATGATTAGCCATTTATATATATCTGTTTTATGTATGAATCTGCTAGCATGATAAGTTCTCCATCTGTGCACCATATTATCAAACCTATGAACAGTGGTAGTTAGAAGTCTTATTCCCAATTGAGTTTCATGCATGTCTTGAGTGTGTGAGGTCCTGTAGGTCACCTGACTTGATCCAAACCATAAAAACATTTAAGTTACTAGAAATCCTTGAGCTACAACCTAGAGGAGTTTCCTGGAGTGATAACACTGCGTACTGTGATATTCCACTAACTTTCCATAGCTATATTTCTTCTATTGCATACTCTATCCTCTACATCATATTGATTCCTCAAAACTGTGTGTTACCCTTGCATACACCATCTATGCATTACTCCTACATACACCATCTCTGCATTACTCCTATGCACACCATCTTTACACCACTCTTTCATAAACCATCTTTGTGTTACCTTTGTGCATTTTGTGATACTCTTTCACAAAAATTTTCAAGGTAATGCATGGTAATCTTTTACACCAAAACCAAATCAGAACCCCAATTCACCAATTTGTGCTTAGTCTACATTTTACCTTCTTCTTGTGTTATCTCTGAGTTTTCTTGTGCATTTTCTATTTCCCATTACTCAAAGAAAAGCACATTTCCTTCATTATTTTTTTAGTTATGTGATGTAGCTCGTCCTCCAAACAAGATCTATTTTGTTTTGACTAATTTGGATCTCATGAGTAGTAACTAATTTTTTTGTCTCAAAGCCCATACTGACTTCGTGTATATTGTCATCTCATAGTATCTTTGTAAAGGCTACGATGGTGGCTACATTTGTTTTTGGTATTAAGGCCCATCCTGACTTTGTGTATATTATCATCTCATAGTATCTTTTTCAAGGCTACGGTGGTGGCTATGATGGCGCCTAGAGGAGATAAGCATGACCCTTATAATGATGAATCTCTTAAGAATCCATTGTAGAATGAGTGAAGGCCATTTGAGGGTGTTTTTATCACTTATTTATTTATTGGTATATCCATGTTGTATCACAGTTGTATTTATTGGTATCTCTATGTTGTATCACATTTGTATTTATTAGTATCTCTACATTGTATCACATTTGTATTTACTAGTGTATCTGCATTGTATCATATCTGTGTTGTATTTCTTTACTACCTTTTCATAATTTCTCTACTATGATAGGATGAAATATCATAATTTTTGAGGTATTCATTTAGTTATCACCAATAATTCAGACACACAAGTTTAGAGGTGAAAATATTTTAAAAATTCTGAGCATTGTCTATGGTTCATCTTTATTTTGTTATGTTTTCTATATTTAGATACAAGGCTTAAGGAGCGAAGATAGACCTATAAAATTTTAGCTTTGTATGTTATCCAAGACTCTAGATCATTTCCCATTATATCCATAGAAAATATTGTTATTGGAGATATCATGGGGAAGGAAGTAATATTGTTTAGTATAAAAATGCATTAGCTTGTCTTTGATTTTGGAGGTGCTTAGTGGAAAAGAGAACTATCTAGAATGATATAGGAAGATCAATCAATATACACTCAATTTCAATGATACATGGGATGCCATTTTTGAAGGATAGAATGAAGTTGAACCAACATAGCGATTAGAGGAATTTTGAGGTATAAAATGGGCCTCCTAAGGAAAATAATAAAATAATATTTATTAATTTTGGAGGAAAAAAGAAAAAAACACTTTTGTGTTCGTATTTTCGACATATCTCCCTGTGTTTTTACTCAAATTTTGATCAAGAGAGCTCGTTGTATGTGGAATTGGATTCTGCATCCAACGAGTACCCACAATGTATACTTTTGACAGACCCCGCTACCCCAAAAACAAGAAATACCTGAAAAATGTGATGATGCCATCATCATCATGTTTCTTCAGGTATTTCTTATTTTTGGGGTAGTGGGGTCCGTCAAAAGTATATAGTGTGGGTACTCGTTGGATGCAGAATCCAATTCCACATCCAACGAGCTCTCTCGATCGAAATTTGAGTAAAAACATAGGGAGATATGTCGAAAATAGGAACAACAAAAGTAGTTTTTTTTATGACAAATATGTCAATTCAACCATTATGGTTGACTTATTTTATTGGAATTCTATTGGTTCTTGAATTCCAACTCACAAGAACTTATTGTTGGTGTGTTTTCTTATAAGGCTCATTTTAGACCCCAAATTTCCTCTAATGCTACAATAAACAAAAAACTTGGAATATGAAAGAACAAAGTCAAGAAAATATATGCATTGATTGTTGCTATAGGAAGTGAAGAGGTGAGTCATCATATCATATCCATTATATATTCTTATGGTTTTTCAAATAAATTGAAGGATTTGTATGACTCAGACTCAAAATTGCAGCTCATTCAGTTCTTATTAAAGCTCTTCATCCTAGAGTCGAAGGATAATGACCCCATGGATTTAACATTAGAATTTAAATCCATTATGCATGAAATTATGCCTCTAGTGTGAAGTTAAACATTGATCTCAAAGCCTTCAACAAGGTCCTCTACCCCACATATTCCCACTATCTTGAATCACTTCAGACTAGTGGCCAATTCAAGACCCTCAAATTTGATACATTGGTGGAGAAAATTATAGTATGAGACAAAGATTTTGGAAAGGAAATAGTTCATCCCATTGAAGAGACTATGTGCCTTTCTCAAAAAGGAAAAAATCAATCATGTTATTCTTTTAGAGGATATGGCAGTAAAAGAATACATGGAAGAAATAATTTTAGAGGAATGGGGGTAGACATAACCCTGGTGAGACATCTGATTTTCATTGTGTTCATTGTGTAAAGAAGGTACATGAGGTAAATACATGTATAATTCTATGGGATAACATCATATAGGAGTAGAATTAAGAAAAAAATCTCCCAAATCAGGTAAATCTTTTCAATCTTCTCATTTCATTGTTGTACATTACAATAATGGTGTAAATGAAGTTTTGTTCAATACTTAATTTGTTTCTTGAAGATACAATTGGTTTCTTTACACCAGTGCTTCCTACCACATGACTTTTATAAAATACTTATTTGAAGAATTGAATGACAATGTAGATGCTATAGTATATTTTGAAAATAAATGCAACCTCAAACATGAGGTAATTGACAGCATTAAGCTTAAATTTCCTGGATTTCTAGACTTTCTATTTCATAATGTTCTTTATCTTCTAGAGTTTCATAGGAACTTGATGTCTCTAGTGCACATTCAAGATCAAGGCCATTCCATTCACATGGTTGATGGAAAATTTGAGATAACGAGATATTATAAAAAACTACGTCATCATGACAAGATGGGAAGGTGAAAGATTGTTGAGGTTGAAAGGGACATATACATGGGAAAATATTTTTTCAAACCTTGCTCACCATGATGAAGGTGCATTATCATCTAGTTTTTTGTCACATGCTAGATATGGGCATGCCAATTATGTTAGTTTTTTTTTGCTGAAGAAAAATGGTGCTTGTATTTTTCCTACAATTCCAAGGAAATTGAAGTAGTGTGATGCATGTATCCTTGGAAAACATATTGGGTATGTGTTATATTCTTTGCATGTGTGTGGTGGGGAGTGCACCTATCAGTGGCACACCTAACGATACCCACCATCTATTGCTGTACCGCATGCGTTGGGTGCATGCATGTAGCACTGGATTACAGGGGGTAATAAGGGGTGGGGAAGGGGGGGGGGAGAGTCTTCCTACACCCTCCTCCTTCCATGAAGAAGATATTAGAAATGGGTGGTATCCCATTTCCGATTACGAGTGCAACAAGTTTGAATTTTTTTGGGCTATTTTTGACTATTTTTGGGATTTTTCTATAAATATGTAATTTAATCATGGTTAAGGGATTATGGTCTATTTCTAATTTGAGTTAATATATTAGGGTATTGGATGCTGCAGAATACCTATATTTTGTATTGTGATTGACTCACAATGAGAATGATAAAATAGGATGTGTGGCTCCAAGGTTTGTTGGTTTTCTCGGTTAAGGGTTTCCAGAGTAAATCTATGTGTATTATGTGTGAATGTTATGGTGTAATATCTATTTTTATTAAAAGAATCTATCTGAATCACATGTTTAAAAATTGCTTTTGGTCTCAAAGCTCGATTATTGGCTTAAGGGGGACATCTTTGCTGCTGAGGGTTCCACATAGTTGATATATCTTAGGTATATGGTAAATTTGGGTTTAGTGGGAGCTTTGCAGTGTTTATTTGTGCATTGAAACAAAATGGAGATCAATTCAAGAATTGAGATCGATAAATTTAATGACTAGAAAATTGAGCTATGGAAGCTCAAAATGGAGGATCTTCTGGTAGATTGGGAACAATGGATTGCGGTGGATCCGGGTACACAATGGAATGCCAAAAGAAGATTGGGAGGAATTAGAGAGAAGGGAAAGGAGTACAATTCAACTATTCTTATCAGACTCTATATTGGTGAACATATCTAGAGAAGATAGTGCGATAAAGTTTTAGACGATGCTAGGGAGTTTGTATCAATCAAAATCCCTTGTAAACAAGTTGTTTCTGCAAAAGAAATTGTATCATCTTAGAATGGATGATAATGACACAATGACAACGAATATGAATACCTACAATACTTTGGTAATTCAAATAACCTTCATTGGCATTAAAATGGATGAATACAATAAGTTTATTACATTATTGTGTTATTTTCCAGATTCTTGGGAGAAACTAATTGTGGCAATAGGTAGTGCTAGTCAAGCGACCTTAAAACTTGATGAAATAATATCATTTTTTCTATTAGAAGAGACGAGGAGGAAAAACATGTATACTCATAACATGGATTCCTTGTCTATAAGAGGTATCCGCTAGGATAGAAACAAAAATAAGGGATTTGGGGGAAGATCTAAATCTAAGGGTAGATCTAAATCCCCAGGAAAAGGTATAAGGAAGCGTTAGAAGTGTAGTAAATATGGGGACTATCAAAAGGATTGTAGATATACGAATATTGAGAAAGAAAAGGGATATAAGGATACCCCTTCCATAGAGGTGAATACCTCCTCAGAATAAGGAGAAGATGTGTACCTAGCTTTCATAGGTAATCATTCAGAATGTGATATATGGTTGATTGACTTAGGTGCCTCATGTCATATGACCCCTCATAGGGAGCGATTTTATGAATATGAAAAGTACAATGGGGGAGATGTGTACTTGGGATATGATTCACCAGTCAGTATCATTGGACGTGGTAGAGTCAAGTTTAAAATCAAGGATGGAAGGATTAGAATTCTCCCTTGGAGTACTACACATTCCAAATCTAGCAAGAAACTTGATATTTGTCGGAAATATGGATGTTGCAAGTGTAAAGACTGTGTCGAGATGATGGTTGCAAAATAGTTTGAGGATCAATGGTATTGATGAGGGGAGTTTGGTATGGAACTTTGTAAAAAATATTGGGAAGAACCATCATCGATGAATGTAAAATTTTTGTTGTTCATGAGGGAGGAGGTAAAGATGATGTTACTGGTTTTTGCAAACTAGTATGTTCCAAAAGGAACCTACTAATTTCTATGGAAACCTTATTAGTGGTTCAAATAGGGAAAATTTAAAATCTAATAAACATAAGCAAAAACTATGCTAAGCATGCATGTAACTTGAAATTAAATACATGTAAGAAAACACTAAACTAACATTGATTGCATTCTTTGAGACACATATTGAAAGAATCAAAGGATCATTTTCTTTTTCATTAAAATAATGATATGTATACAAACCAAGGGTTACCTCAGAATAGCAGTGACGGGGGCCCTACAAATTTTTGAAGAAGAATGAGCCTAGTCTCCAAAACGTTAGGTGTTCTTTAGGCACACATCATGAGGTGAAGATCTCCAGCGAAGGTGAAATGGGAATACTTAAGGGAGTTTCAGATCTCAAGGGGACATTTTGGTAGGGTAACAGTATGGGGAATGAGGGGAGAAGTTCTGTTGCAATGGGGGACCTTCATGTTTGATTTATAGGAACTGTAGGTAGTATAGATGGATAAGGATTAATAGGATATTTTTCCATGTTTGGTTTTTTTATTATTTGAAGTTTCTTTTTCTTCTCCATGATTTTTGGTATCCTTATCCATCCTTTTGGGTAAGTGCCAAGTTTCCTTTTTTTGAAAAAGGAAATATCCAAAATGTCATTTTAGGAAATATGACTCATAATTTTTGGATTTAATGAGACAATTAATATTTAAAATGGTATTTTATGTTTGACTTAGGATTTTTGGATCAATGAAGGTTGATGTGGTGGAAATGAAAAGTGGTTAATGACATATAGGTTTGATGAGCCTAGGCCACATGTAAGGTGGACAAATTTGGGTGTTAATAGATGATAGAAACCTGACCACAACATGAGGAAAGATAATGCTATGGAATCAAATATTGGGGCATATCGAAGAAAAGGGCCTTCAATCATTACAAGGTAAAGGTATGGTCGAAGGTATGACTGATTACACTCCGGTTTTTGAATTTTGTGAGAATTCCATATGGAAAAAAAACCTGAGTAAGATTTGCATCTGGTGCTACAAGAGCAAAGGGAGTTTTAGATTTAATACATATTGATGCGTTTGGACTTGTTCCTATTCCATCATTAGGAAAATCTGTGTATTATGTTTCATTTATTGATGATTTCTCAAGGAACAAATGGATTTATTTCCTTCGAAAGAAATCTGAATTATTTTCTAAGTTTAAATAATTTAAGCATCTTGTAGAGAATCAAACAGAAAAGAAAATAAAGGCATTGAGGACATATAAATGTGGAGAGTTTTGCGAGGATAACTTAGAAGAATTATGTAAGCAATGCAATATAGTAATGAAGAAGACTAATCCATACACACCTCGACAGAATGTAGTTTCTGAAAGGATGAATATGATGTTGATGGAAAATGAAAGGAGCATGCTAAGAAGTGGTGGGATAGTACACGAATTATGGGAAGAGGAAGTAGAGACATGATATTACTTGGTAAATAGATAAACCACATCAACATTGGTTGAAAAAAATACACAAGAGGTATGGACTGGTAAGAAACCCTCTATTAAGCTTTTGAAAGTTTTTGGTTGTGATGCTTATGTACATGTTCCAAAGGAGAAAATAGCAAGTTGGATAAAAAAATTCAAAAATGTATCTTTATTGGCTATAATGACGGTATGAAAGGTTTTAAGCTTTGGAATATTGTAACTAAGAAGATTTTTTATAGTCAATACGTTGTGTTTAGAGAGGTCAAATAAGTTCCCAAAAAAGAGGTGACTCCAATGGAAACGAAACCATAGAAAGTACAGTTTGAGTTAGAATATGAAGAATCTGACTCAATGAAAGAAGCTGAAAAAGAAGAAGAAGAAGAAGAAGAAAATAATACCTAGTTTTGAGGAGATCATCTCAAGAAACAAGGAAACCAGAAACATATTCTCCTACTGATTTTTGTTCTAGTTTTGATTTATCTATTACTGATCATGATCCTAGAAATGTGAAGGAATAGTGATATCTATATGAAGGCAGTGGTTGAAGAAAAGGGTACCTTGGAAAAAAATGAATCTTGGCATCTAGTCTAGATACCGGCTGGAAGAAAATCCGCTGGTAGTTTATGGTTGTTTACAAAGAAATTAAATCTAGAAGGTAAAGTGGAGAAGTACAAAGCTCCATTGGTAGAAAAGGGATATTCCTAGGTACAGGGAATAGTTTAAGGTGAAATGTTTTCTCTAGTTGAAAAATTAACTTCTATTATATTCCTTCTTGCTATTGTTTTTGCTTTTGATCTTGAAGTAGAGAAAATGGATGTGAAGACAACATTCTTACATGGGGATATTGAAGAAGAAATATACATGAAACGACTAGAAGGGTTTACAATAAAGTGAAGGAAAGAGCTAGCATGTAAAAAAATACATTTCTTTATGGTATAACGAAATATCCAAGGATGTGGTACCTGTTATGGCCTAAAATTACACTTCTCTTCCCATGACCACTTTCCCATGTTTTCGTCACATGTCGAAACTTCCATGAAGACACTTCATGAAATTCACAAACTTAAAACACCTTGATTGGAGGAGCCATATATAGAGTTACTTAAATCCATTTGACCTCTTCCTTGGAGTGTTAGAAAGGTATCTCCGTAGGGAAAAACTTTCTTGAAGACAACAAAAGCTAAAAAATGAATGGAAATACCCAAAAAAGAGACATATGGACCCATTCATGACTTTGCTTAAGAAAACCTGTGGATTTTCTTTGGCATTCACGTCTCTGCTTCATAAAACCCATGATTTTCTCGTGAAGTGAGAAAAAAATATAAAAATATGAAAATTATCGAATTATGGGTAGTTTGGGTGCTTTTGGAGCTGATCCTGTAGTTGTAAATGACCTCTATTTGATCCTAACTCTTCAGAAAAGTATCAAAGAGAGGGAGAGAGGTCCATGAAGGGGACTTGGTGTTTGCATTGTTATGCTAGAGAAATTGGGACTCTCACCCCCACTATGTTTTCCCTAGATGTTATATCCCTATGTTGCAAAGCTTGGAGGATGATATTCTTGGAGTAGAGAAGTAGGAGATCCAAATTAAGGTTTTGTGACGTGCCTAGCAAGAGGAGAAGGTGGACTTTGTACTTCTTCCACTTGATAATGAATATTTGATGTTCTTCTCTTTTCCAAATAATTTTCTAATGTATGTCATATATCTGTTTATGATTAGATAGTAAAGTTAATCAAATTAGGGTTTCATATTTCTTTGATTATCATTCCTTTATATTTAATCAAATTGGTTTGACGAAGGTTGAAATTGTTTTGCAAGTCTCTTGGATTGAGGAGAAAGAGGAAGGGCTAGAGAAAGCTTGGACCAGCCTTCAGTGAATCAGGTATGGACCTTACTTATCTCTGAATCTTGCTTACATTTTCTTGTAGAACAATAAACATTAGTCTTTAAATCCTAGTATGTTGGTGGCCTCTTAACCCCCAGTAAGAACACTTTTCTCTACAACAGAACTAGCGACTCCGCTGGGGACGAATTGTCTATTTTGGGGTCTATTTTCCTTTGTTTTCCAGTATATTTGAGGTTTCAGGTCCTTCTTGAAACTTAGGAGAAACTCTTATATCTGTTAGGACACCTCCTCTGCAGTTTTAGGGCATTTTTTGACCTTTTCTAAGCTTTCTTCCACCCATTCTCAACTTTTGAACCGAATAGTTGCAAGAAATGAGTGCATTCGTGACTTTCCTTAAGGAAACCTATGTTTTAAGGCCTAAAAATTGTTAACTTCCCTAAGGAAACTCATGAATTACCCCTATAAATTATTTTTTCATCAGTTTTGGGTCTTTTCTGGGTGTTTTAGGGTTGTCTAAAGGGTTTTTGTGGGTCCTCTGTCTGTGCATGACCCCAGGGAAGTAGTGTCTCCTATTTTGGATTCTCTTTGTTTAATTTATAATCCCTTTTCAATTCTTTAAGATTGTTTTGTTTCTTCCCCCCCACCTCCTTCTTTGGCTTGACCTTGTTAGGCAAGGTGCTGAACCGCTTCTGTTTGCAAGTCTATACTAAACCTTGGAGCTTCTTGATCCTTGTTTGTTTCAGTATTGTTGTTTATTCTCTCCATGCCAAAGTGGTTGGCTTGTTTAGCTTTACAAATCTCCCTTCCTAGTGAGGTCATATCCGACTTTAGGGAAACTTAGGGTTTATTAGTGGGCTATAGAGCATAATTCTATTTACTTTTCTTACATTACTTTGCATGAATTAGTTTGCAGGATGTATTTTCTTTCACATTTATAAATAAAATGTAAAAATAATGAATTGTTCCTTTATGTGCATGTAGATTAGGGTTTAGTCTTAGATGCATTGCATCTCTTTGTTTCTTGGAAAAATAAAAAGAAGTTGTTATTTCGTGGCTTTCAATTTTCAGTTTGAAAAAGAAAAGAGAAGTAGGAGTTTGCTTTTTCCTTTCAATTTCTCTTTTGTTTAGTCATTTTGTTTCTACTATTGAGTCAAAACACCATTCGTTTCATCTCCACCACCCTTTGAGTAATCAACAACCTTAAAAATAACATTTAATCTATAAAATGTATTAGTAACATTTTCTTTTTAGGGATGAAACATAGTAGTATAGGCTAGTGTTTTGGGTTAGGGAATTTTTAACTGCCCAAAAATTTAAACTCAAACATAGTGTCCTATCTTTTAGGAAACCCATATTCGCAAAGAAATGCACCGGAATGATCGTATAAGATGTGAATCAAGCACGATGTCATGCGATACTAAGTTGTTGAGATACCCCTCCTATACTCAGTAGAGCATACACCAGAGCTATTGCACATTTAGGGATTAACTGAGTACCTCCTTCCATCCCCGTGTGATGCTTGGTATTTTTTAGGTTTCGGGCTTAGATACTGTACCCATGTGCATCGGCTGGAGTGATGATTGTTTTACCAAAATTTCTTTGTGATTTCGGTATCCTTAGTATCTATGCTTTTAGGAATCTACACATGTTATGGAGGAAGAATGTTTCCACTATACCTAGGGCAAGATCGGGAGGAAATCCCTTACATACAATTTGGGAAAGCGATTTGGTGATTCAAGTGCTTGTACCTAAGTTGGTTTATTGTGGACCCCAAGTAAATATTCTTCGCCCTTCACTGATTAGTTATGGGACCTTATCATCCCAGACTTTCATTTGGAAGGTATCTTTGTTTACCTGATTTGGATACTTAGCTTTTTCTGCTAGCGGCATGATCTTTGTACTATCGGTTACCAGTTGACCTCAGTTCTTTGTTAAGTCAGAAACTATGGCTAACACCCCTACAGACACTAACAAAGATACCCCCATCCTAGGGGCTTATTATACTTTTCCTTTCACTGGGAATGTTGGTGTTCCTTTGATGACCACTTTGAATCTTCATGGATTCACCCTTGGGCTACCAGTTTGGTTGTTTTCCACTCCAACTATCTGGAATGATCCTAATGCTTCTCAAGAAAGCACCTTATGTTAAAGGAATTAAAACAATGTATCCCCTTCACCTATAGAAATCTCTCCTCCTCCTTCTACCTCATGTGGTGAAAGTTCTGATACTAGTAACTTGTAGTCTAAAAGGATTAAAAGAAGGAAGAATAGGAATAAGACACAAAAGAAAGGGGGAAACCACCCAACCTATGGAAGTCATGCTAGGGGCACCCATACAAACTTTGTAGGTCATGTTGGATCCATTCACCCAGCCTTTGGAAGTCATTCTAGGGGAAAACTCTCAACCTATACAACTCATGTTGATCCTGACCACTCAGCCTCTGTGAGTCATGCTAGTGGAACCAACCCTCATGCTTTTCCAGCACCCACTAAAATAGCATTCTTGAGCTACAACTGAGTGAAAGAACCAACTTGCACTTGTACAGGATTCAAATTGTACAAATAAAACAACATGTTTTTCCTAGCACCACCCTACCTCCCTTGTTTCTCAGACTTAAAACACGTTTAGTACAATATGTAGAAAAATAGATATAATAATGAATACCAACTATGTTTTGTTCTACTTCTGGATTTTCTTATGCATCTTGGTTCCCCTCATTATCTCTATTCTGGATACTCTTGGAAGATCTTAGATTCCTCTATCATTCTGCAATCCCCACTTTGACGATGATCCATGCACCAACTTCTCTGTCTATAGAGAGTGCAACCATCCATTCATCATGCACATCCTTTTATATATATCTGTCCTTAAAACCTTTACCTGTTCGTATTCCTGATGGTCCATTTACATAACTAATCAAACCATTCGATTCCTTATGATAGAGAAGAAGTCTAATCGCTAAGTAGTCATGCTTTTTTGCAACATATCTTCGTCATTTGGCTTCTTCTGCAATTGTCATTTTTTGCAACTCGGCTCGCCCGTAATTTTATTTCTTCAACAAATCAGATTTTTCGCACTCCTTGTTCTGTAGTTATGGTTTCGCAGTACTGGTTCTGCACCAATCAATCCACACCATTGATCTTCTTTGAGCTCTCTGTGACCGTTTATTTGAGAATAAAATTAGATATTGGATATGTGATTTTCCAGATATCATTCTATGATTTCCGCTTTCTTCCTTCCATGCATCCTTTTCTGCATGACTTATTCTACACCGTCGATTTCATGCAACCTCTCTACTGACCATTGATATGAAATCAAACACCTAATTTCGCACAACCTTTTCTGCAAATTTAATCCGCGTCATCAATTTCTTGTACAACATTTCCCGATCATCGATCTTAGATCCGGTGTGAGATGTATATCCCGGGTTTTCAACATTTTGTTAAACAACTTCCAGAATTTCTGCTTTCCGCTTTCCTCTTACAACAATCCTTCTGTGCCGTCTATTTCTTGTGCACCCTTTCCCGACCATCGATCTTAGATCCGATGCGGGACGCAAAATTCAGGTTTTCAACATTTGTTTGAGCAATTTCTAGACTTTCCGCTTTTCAACTTCTACTTGCAAAACTACTTCTGCATCGTTGATTTCTTGTGTAACCTTTCTCAACCATCCCTATTAGATCTAGCGCGGGATGTGGAACTTGGGTTTTCAACATTTGTTTCTACAATTTCCATACTTTCTGCTTTTTGACTTTCGCTTGCAAAACTCCTTCCGTGTCATTGATTTCTTGTGCACCCTTTCCCTACCATCGATCTTGGATCTGGTGTGGGATGTGGAACTTGGGTTTTCAACATTTGTTTGAAAAATTTCCATAATTTCCACTTTCCGACTTCTGCTTGCAAAACTCCTTCTGCGCCATTGATTTCTTGTGCAGGTTCACTCCTGACCGTTAGATCTATTCATTAGATTACCTTTGAAACTTTGCATATTTTCTTTTGACCGTTGATTTAATGTGTGGGTTCACTCTTGACCGTCAGGTCTGTTCATCTGATTACTTTTCCAACCTTTTGGATTTTCTCTTGACCGTTGATTTCTTGTGCAATTTCACTCCTAATCGTCGGATCTGTTTTTGATGTTGATCACAAGCTAACTTTCTGGATCTACGTCTTTTTGCTGCAGAAATCAAATACGATTATGGATCTATTTGATGACGCACAAGCCAAGTATTCTTTTGAGTCCTCTGTTTATCTAGATCTTATGATTGGAACTATGTTTCCATAAATGAAAACCAAATCACACTTTGAACATGATCGCAAAACCTCCAACAATATCCCCCTTTGGCATTGATGGAAATCTTCAACATCTGGATGTATGCTGTACTAGTAATCATCAATCTGTTTATCATCTGTAACAAGCAAATTTTCCCCCTTTGACATCAATTTCAAAGAAGACTCTATATAATAACTCCCCCTATCAAAGTGAACAAGTTATTTGGAATAATATATGATACCTAGCTTCTAGTGTAGGTACTCAAACTATGTTTTTTGTAAGGGTTTAGTGAAGATGTCAACAATCTATTCTGTAGAAGGAATACAATTCAGTTGAACTACTCTGTTTGTAACCTGCTCACTTAAGAAGTGATACTTAATAGGTAAGTGCTTAGTCTTGGAATGAAGGACTAGATTTTTGGACATACTAATGGCATTGGTATTATCACAATGGAGAGGAATAGGATCAACATATTTTACCTCCAGGTTTGCCAGTTTCTAAATCATCCAGAGAATTTGTGTATAACAGATGGAAACAACAATGTACTTAGCTTCTGTAGTGGATAAATATAACGATCCTTTCTTAATCAGTCATGCAACTAAAGAATCACCTAAGAAGAATGCACCTCCACTTGTGCTCTTTCTTTTATCCAAATAATTTGCTCAATCATCATCTGAATATGCAGTTAAATGAAGATTTTGATTTCTAGGATACCAGAGACCATAAGTCATTATTCCATTAAAATATTTAAATATCCTCTTCACAACACCAAATGACTTTTCTTAGGAGTAGACTAAAATGTTCCTACCATTCCAACAACTTGCATTATATTAGGACGAGATGCTGTGATGTATAAGATACTTCCTATAATTAAACGATATGTTCTTTGATCAACATCAAGTGAGGGATCATACTTTCTAAGTTTACAACCAACAACCATAGGTGTACTAAGATGTGACGAGTCTTCCATTTGAAAGTTCTTCAACATCTCCTTGAAATACTTCTCTTGGGAGAGAAATAATCCTTTAGGACTCAGGATAATGTGAAGAACAAGAAAGAATGAAATTTCTCCTATCATTGACATCTCAAACTCAGATTGCATGGCATTATAAAATCACTGCACAAAAGAATCATTAGTGCATCCAAATATAATCTCATCCACATACACCAAAACTACTAATAGATTCTCACCTTCAGATTTGATATACAAGTTATCGTCAACATTACCTTTCTTGAAACCTTTTGTCCTATAGATATTTATCCAGTCTATGATACTAGGATCTTGGTGCTTGTTTCAATCCATATAGAGCCTTCTTCAGTTTGCAAAAATTGTCAAGATTGTTTGTCAGTTGGAACCCTTCAGGTTTTTCTATATAGGATTCTTCTTGTAGATCTCCATTGAGAAAAGCTGACTTAACATCCATCTGATACACTTTGAAGTTCTTGTGAGTGGCATAGGTAAGAAACATTCTGATAGCTTCCAATATTTCTACTGGAGAAAAATTTTCATCAAAATATTGTCCCTCAACTTGGGATACCCTTTATAGACCAATCGAGCTTTATTCCTCACAATTTGTCTTTGTTCATTCATCTTGTTTTTAAACACCCACTTGTAGCCTATTACATTTTTATCTACAGGTCTAGGAACCAAACCCCAAGTGTTATTTTTCTCAATATGATCAAGCTCTTCATTCATGGCTTTAACCCAATCTTCATCCTCACTAGCCTCTTCAAAATTCTTAGGTTCCATCATTGATAGGAAATAAGTCTGAGATTGTTCTGAATCTTTGATTAAATTTCTTCTTGTCTGCACTCCTTTATTCTTTTCACCAATTATCTAACTTTTAGGATGATTATTTTGAATGATTCTGGAAGGTTCTTTTGTTTCTGTTTGCTATCTTTAATTTGTCTGAGTGTTTGCACTTTCATCATCTGACTTTGGATCTTCTTTTTCTGATTCTTGGACCCGTTCTTCTTTAAATTCAACTGTGTCTTTTGTATCTGGTTCAACCCTGCTTATTTGGATGTCTTTTATAAGGATTCCTTCATAGATTTCAATTTCAATACAATCAATCAATTTATGCATCCTCTTATTATAACAAGTGTACCCTTTACTATTTGAAGCATATCCTAAGAAGATAGCTTCATCAGCCCTATCATCGTATTTCCGAAGATGTTCATCATTATTTTTGTTATAACATTTTATTCCAAATACTTTAAAGTGTTTGATAGAAGCAGGTCTTCCAAACCATAGTTCATAGGGAGTCTTATCACTATTCAGTATTAGGTGATATTTATTAAGAATATGGATAGCTGTGTGAATTTCCTCTACCCAATATATCTGAGAAATATTCCTTTCATTCATCATTGATCTTTCCATTTGTTGCACTGACCTATTCTGTCTCTCAACAACTCCATTCTACTGTGGGGTCCCTGGAATAGTGTATTCTCTCTTAATTCCATGTTTATAACAAAACTCCTTGAAGTCTCCTGAAAAAAACTCTCCTCCTCTATCATTTCTTACTACCTTTAGTCTTTTTCTGTTTGATTCTCACTCAGGGCCTTAAAAATTTTGAACTTTTCAAGTGCCTCACATTTTTCTTTTAGAAAAGAAACCCATGTAAGTATAGAATAATCATCAATGAACAACATAAAATATCTTTCTCCTCTTGTGCCTTCTTTTATTAATGGTCCGCATAGATCCATATGTACTAACTGAAGTGGTTTGTTTGTTGATGTGAAGTTCTTGGATTTAAACTATGTGCAAGTCAGTTTTCCCATTTGACAAGGTTTACAAACATATTCATATGGCTTTGATATCTTTCGAAGATCTCTTACAACCCCATTTTTCACAATTTTGATTATATGATCAAAGATTAAATGTCCAAGTCTCCTATTTCGAACCCAGCTTTAATCATACTTTCTTAGATGACATTCTTCTTTTTCTTCTTTCAACACATACATTGTTTTCAGTTCTTATACCTTTTGCAACCAACTGTCCTGAGGGTACATACTTTATCTTTCAATCTTTAGAAGTGAAAACAAATTCGCATCCTTTGTCACAAACTTGACTAACACTAAGAAGATTATGTTTTAGTCCATCTACAAACAACACATCTTGGGCTTTCCCTTTACCATTACTCAACTTGGCCATTCATTTTCCTTTGATTTTCCCTGGAGCATCATTTCCAAAAGTTACATTTTCTAATTTATTTTCAATTAGAGAAAAAAACTTACTTTTATCACCACTCATGTGTTTGGAACATTGACTGTCACTATACCATGGGACTTTTTCTTTTTGAACAGAAAGGACTAGGACACATTTATTATTTTCTTTCTTCTTCCAAAATTTATTACTTTCATTAGAGTAATTCATTCTTGGGTCTATTTTGTAATCCTTCAGATAACAGTTTGAATCCTTGTGTCCAAATTTATGACAAACATAACATTTTGGCTCATTGTACAGTTGATCAAAAGAATTGTTATTTCTATCATGAGTTACTCTCTTAGTTGTGAACTGAGTTGTATGATGTTCTTGTTTGCTTGTTGATTGTCTTGTTTTATGTTGCAGCAATTGAATGTTCTTTGATTGCATATTTCTAAATTTAAATGCACAGTATGCAGCTTTGTGACCAAAATTAGAGCAACAATAACAGTTTCCATGGAAAAAAATTTGGTACTTGAATCTTGGAGGTCTTCCCTTTTGTTGTTGCATATGTTTCTGAGCTATCCTTGGTTGATAATTCTGATCTGAATTTCTGATTCTGGTACTTGATTCATTTCCTTTTGTTTGCACAATATGTTCGCATTCTGACTGATTGCTACATGAGCCTTCTTCATAGCCAAGACCTATTTTTAACTATCGGGACCTTTGCTTGCTGAGAATGGTGTTCAATTATTCCGAGGCTTTGATACTTGATAGATTTTGGTGGTACAGAGCTTGAAATTTCTCCAATTCCTTCCTAGCTATCACTACTTCTTCTTCCAAAGCTTCACATCTCTTTTTCCCTTCTGTTAATTGTTGTTTAAGAAGATCTTCTATTTTCTTTGCCTCTTCTATTTCCAATTATAACAAGGAAATATATTCACTTAGTTATTTTCCATTCTTTTTATACTGTAACAATAATTGTTTTTGTTCCCTTTTCTTTAATCCGAGTTTGAAAATATCCTCCATAACACTGATTAGTTCACCTTCCATATTAACCATGGCTTCCTCATCATTCAGGTCACTCCCCGTATATTCATCATCTTTGGCCATAAGCATAAATTTATTCACTTCATTTTCATCAAATGAATCACTGTCTGTCTCTTCTAAAGAATCAACATCATTTACACACAGGATTTTCGTTTTGTTTTTAGCCTTTTTATTGTATTTATTGAATGTATACTTTTCATCATCATCAGAAGTCCACCTCTTATGCTTGTGGGGACATTTAGATTCAAAATGACCTATTTTGCCACATTTAAAACATTTAAAGGGAATCTTTCCTTTGTATTTACCTAAACCTTTCTTCATCCCCCTTACAAATTTTTCCTCAGCCACATCCATTTTAGAATCAGAATTTTTATCTGCTTTAAAGGAAGCTTCTCTAGTGGTGGATTTGTCTTTTCCAGTCCTCATTTCATAGGCTGTTAGAATACATAGGATTTGGTCAATAGGAAGAGTTTTTAGATCACTCAATTATTCAATTGCTGAGACTTTGGGATTAAATATCATAGGAAGAGATCTTAATATTTTTTGAACTAATATTGCTTCATCAAACTTTTCACCAAGACCCTTCATGGAATTCACAATCTCTTCTATTCTTAGTAAAAATTTACTGAGTGTCTCATCGTCATTCATCTTTAGCTATTCAAATTTTAGTCTATATGTATTTAGTTTGGCATCCTTTACTTTTTCATTTCCTTCATAACTATTTACAAGCTTATCCCACATTTCTTTCGCAGAATCAAGATGCATTACTTTAACAAACTCAACCTCTCCAAGACCACTCAGAATAGCATTCATTTCCTTTGCATTAAAACTAAATTCTAGCTTGTCATCTCTAGAGGCTATCAAAACTGGATTTACATAGCCAGTCTCTACTACATCCCAAACATCATCTACCAAGGAAATTATATAGGTTCTAATTCTAACCTTCCAAAAGGAAAAGTTTGTTCCATCAAATAGAGGAACCTTATTGGATGAAGTCCCTTCATAACTTGTCATGTTTAAGCTTACTAATCTACCTTTAGATAAAAGGAACCTGCTCTGATACCAATTATTGAAATTACTCAAATAACTGAGAGGGGGGGTGAATCAGTTATTTCAAAAGCTTAAACCAATTTTCAATATTTAAACCCTTATTATTGATTATAGATTTATAATTATGATAATGCAACAAGTATAACAAAACACATGAGTATTATCATTGACACACACATTATAGATATAGACAAATATTATTTTTTATTTGAGCACCTACTCAAAAGAGGCTGCAACCTGTGTTTTACAAAATCCTTCTTGTAGAGAGCACCAACCCTCATGATTTTGTAGCACCCGCTAAAATAAAATTCTCTAGCTACAACTTAGTGAAAACACCAAATTCCACTTGTACATGATTCCAATTATACAGAGAAGACAACATGTTTTTCCTAGCACCACCCTACCACCCTTGTTTCTTAGACTTAAAACATGTTCAGTACAATATGTAGAAAAACAAATATAACAATGCATACCAACTCTGTTCTGTTCTGTTTCTGGATTTTCTTATGCATATTGGTTCCCCTCATTGTCTCTGTTCTGGATACTCTTGGAAGAGCTCAGATTCCTCTATCATTATGCAATCCCCACTTTGACGACGATCAATGCATCAACTTCTTTTCATGCAAATAGCGCAACAATCCATTCATCATGCAAAGCCTTTTATACATATATGTCCTTAAACCATTTACTTGTTCGTATTCCTGACAGTCCATTTCCATGAATGATGAAACCGTTCGATTCCTTATGATAGAGAGGAAGTCCAAACGCTGTGTAGTCATCACTTTCTGCAACATATCTTCGTTATTCGGCTTCTTCCACAGTTGTCATTTTCTGCAACTTGAATCTACCACAATTTTCTTTCTTCCACAAAATAAGAGTTTCCGCACTCCTGGTTCAGCTATACTAGTTATGCACCAATCAATCCACATAATTAATCTTCTTTGAGCTCTCCATGACTGTTGATCTGAGAAGAAAATCAAATATCGGATATGTGATTTTCTAGATATCATTCTACGATTTCTGCTTTCCACCTTTCACACATCCTTTTCCGCATGACTTCTTCCATACTATTGATTTTGTGCGGTGTTATCAGCCAAAATGGCACTTCTCCATCCGAGTGTTGACATTCACCATGTTGGTACACAAAAGGACAATTTGGATTGAAGTGGCCAAAACACTATAGATGTGCATGACCTTTGATGCATTTTCTTCAGACCAACCTTATATATTTTTATTCTAAGTTTTGGTATGCATACGTGACTATGTGCATTACAATTCATGTATCATACATGACTATTTGCATTGAAACTCGCATATACCTTGCGTACGCGAGTTCCCTTCAAGAAACACACGTTTCATACACGAGTTTCCTATATTAATACCTGCGTATATCTTAATTTGACATTAAAAAATATAAATCGATATTATATGAGATTAGTTGGGCCCTAATCCATAACTATCCCAATTGCCTCAACCATCCCAACCTTCGAAACCACTCTATTTCCAAAAGTATAAATAGAGGCCTTGGGGTGGGGCTAATTAATCAATTTTTGGAGAGAAAAGTTATGCTAGTGGTATATCTTCAGAGTCTTGGAGCAGTAGAACTCAGAGTCCTCGGTTGTAGAGGAGTCCTTGTGTTAGAGGCTGGGTTGTATTCTTATCTATTCACCTTTTGTTAATAAAGAGAATTCTTCTTCCAATATTGTATTGTGTTTATCTCATGTATATTGGTTTAATGAATATGTTCAATGATGTTCTTAACATGCTTTTCATCTAAACTTTGATTTATATATGTATGAGATATTTCTTGAAGAATTGGCTCTTTGCAGGTGAAGAGAAGCATCCATGGAAGTTTTGGAGAAGATTGGAGCGAGAGAAGACCAAGCTTGGATCAACCGTCATAAACCAGGTAAGCCAAGATATTTTTCTATTCTCATTCCAGTTTCTATAAAAGCTGATTGTGTGCAAGTATAGTAGTAAGTTGGTAACCCCATACCCTAGGTTACAAGGGTGAAATGTCTTGAACAACAGAACTGGCGACTCCACTGGGGAGCCCAGCCCATTGTGGGTTTATCGTATAGGTTCTTTACCAATCTTTGCTTTGTTTCTAATTTTGAGTGTCGTCTTTTTATCTTGATTTTAATTCACAGTGTAGTGTGCCTAGAATCCTTTACTTTTTTCTTTTTTTGAAATTTTTTTAGTTGCATACGCAGGTTGTTGTTATACATAGTCGCGTATAGTAACTTGTATATGCGGGTTGTTCTATAAGACAGTCGCGTATGGTACGCAGGTTTTCTACATACACTGTTGCGTATATCCTGTAGCAGTATAATTTTTTAGTAGGGTTTGCTTGTCCCTGTCTTGTTTGATTTTTTGCTTCCTTGGGAGTCTTCTTATTCTGGCATGATTTTGTGAGTCTAAAAGTCTTCTGTGTCACACCTTGTGCTTGTTTCAAGCCTTTGAGCTTTCTTTGTTTGAATTTTCTTTCATCTCGTAATTTGAAGTTGGTCCTCCTACTTGGTTGATGAGTTTAGTGCTTTGTCTCTAGGTCAATGATCAGGGATTTGGATAGTTTATATCATGTACTGCATTTTGTAGTGTCAAGGTGGCTTTTGTTCTTTTATGAGTTTAGTGGACTTTTTGGATTCAATAGTCTATCCAAGTCAGTTTTTTTTCAGTCTTCTTCTTGATTGGTTGAAGCTAGTTATTTTGGGTCCTTTATACTTCATTAGTACTTATTATATGTTATGATTATTCAAACTTGCTCAAAAAATTTTGCATTTAGTTGCATTGTACCTTTTTGAAGAATTTGAAAAAGTGAAGAAAAACATCTTATACTTTTGCATTTAGTTAAACTTAGTCTTTTTCTTTTCAGTATTTTTTCAAATAAAATTTCAAAAATTATAAAAAGAATTCTTAGTTTCTAGCACTTAGTTTCAATTTCATTAGCTTATATTTCCAAAAAGAAAAGAAATTTGGTTTAATTAGTTGCAATTTGCTTTATACATCATTTTACTTTTTCTTATCAAGTCTATAACATCACAGTCTTTCACGCTATTTACCTTCTGACTAAGAACAACCCTTAAAATGAATGATATAATTTAAAAAAATTATAGTAAGTTTTATTTTATAGGCTCATACACCAACTAGCTTAGGCTAGACTTGTGGAATAGGAGTTTTAACTCTCCACAATTGTTTAAATTCAGACGTAGTTGGCCAATCGTTAAGTAAACCCTCTTCTATGTTCATTGTATCTGGGAAGCTCCTTTGAAATGGGAGTTAAGCACAAGGCCGCATGGAGGCTTGGACTGAGGAGATAACCCTCTGATTCCTTGTCAAAGCATAGACCAAGGATTTTGTACATCTGGGGATTCTGTCTTAGATAGGGTTTCAGGATTTTCTACCCTGCCCATGCATACGAACTAGGCTTGCAATTGTTCCCTCGGACTATTAATATATTTGCAGTAGCCTTTAGTGTCTTTTGACATCTTGGGGTTATACAGAGGTACACCGAAAGGCTATTTCTGGTTGACCTTAGACGGGCTTGGAAGGTAACCCTTGTAGAAAGTGTGGGAGGGCGATGGTGATTCCTCTGCTTGTGCCTAAGAACATCTTCAAGGATGCCAAGTAACTGTCTCTCAGCTTTCTTCTAGAAATCATATCTTATACCCCTTGTGTCTATTGTGGCTTTAGGAAATTTTGTAGTGATTGCTTTATGGTTTGTTTGATTTTAGCCGACCTCAGGGTGAGAAGAGTCAAATTTTTAATCGTGGAGGCCCAACCTCTCACAAGTTCAAGAAGGTTGCAAAACCTTCCTCCACTTAATACAGTGGAGCCTCCACCGCCCCCTCAAAGGTGGAGATTAGAAACAGATAGTTCTTTTGAACCGGCAGGAATTAGTGAAGTTTCGAGTGAACTAGTACTTAGGACAAGCCAGGTTGATACAACCACAGTAGAGATAGAAGACCTGCAAGCTGATGAGTTTGCAAGAAATTTTAATTCACCTCTTACTAACCTAAACGATCCTATGATCATCCAGGTTCATCCTTTCAATTCACCTGTGATTGGTGTTCCTGTGGGCAGACTCATGGCTAGTGCAGGAGAAAGTCCATCTACCCCCATCCCAGTTGTTCTGGTTGAAGGAGTGCCACCTCCCCCAGTTGGTACTCCTAGAACAAGCATACCTGCTACTCCCTTAACTACAGCTAGTTGGGTGGTTCAACCACCAGCTTCCACAAATGTAGCAGGCTCTTCTGGTAGGGTGGTCACTGGGATACCTAGTGTACCTTTTGCTTCACCTTCTTTTGCATGCACTGCTCAAAGTGGTCCGGTTAGATCCTCTTCATTTGTCCATGGTTTTCCTTGGATTGGGGGGAATATTCCCCCATCCACTCCATATGTAGGCCCCACACCTGCATATGTAGGGGTGCAGTTTGGAAACAATAACTCTTGTGGTCAAGGTTTTCAAACGCCATTTTTGGCTCCTTTCACGAGCTCTCCTTTCTCTATTTTTAGCGGAGGGATACCTGCTACTGTTTTCAAACTCTAGTTTCAAGTGGAGCAGCTCAAAACACATACACTACACCACATATGAAAACTCCACTGGATTATGGGTGGAATCCTTTTCAAAGTAGCCCGACTACTTTGCAACCGGCAGCTGGGGGAAACACCACTTTTACATTTGGGAATTTGGGGGCAGGTCCTTCTAATTCCAGGGCTCGTACTTTTCAGGCTCCGGTTAGGCCCAAAATTCCTTTCCTAGAAACTTTAAACTTTCCAGACTTGTCCAAGTTAATGATTGACCTAGTGAAACATGATACCACCTAGCCACCTGTCCCTACCAAGTTACCCTTAGATATCCCAAAATTCGAAGGCAAATTTGGTGAAGACCTAAGGGCTCATGTCACCACCTTTCACTTGTGTCACTCTTCCAACTCACTGAATGATGACATTGTTCAGTTGATATTGTTCCAAAGAACTCTGACTAGTTCCATACCAAAGTGGTACATTGAACTGCCCTCTACTACGTTTGATAGTTTTTGGGACTTAGCTAATGTGTTCCTTAACCATTTCCAACTTCTCATCCGGTATGATGCCGTCACAGACTTATTGTCCACCTTTCGGCAGGACAAATCCAGTCATATTTTGGATCACATCCAAGAGTGGCGAAGGCGAAAAAGGCTCATTAAGGCCACTATCCCTCTTGAATTTTTGTTAGAATTGTTCCTTAAGTCCTTATTTCTATATATATCTAAGGATGTATCCACTTCGGGAGTAACTAATGAGGAAGAGGCTATCCTCAGGGCCCAACAGTTAGATTTGATATATTCTCAATCTAGGATTGTATATGAAATCATCCCTGATGCACCAAGGCCAACACATAGTATCAAGAAACCTAAGCCTGGACCCCATGCCGATGGTGTGGTTTGTTCAATTAAATATCCCACTATAGAATATTTGGTGAAACAACTCCATGAGTTGTTCGTTAAACAGTCTACAGTGGAGGAAGCAAAGGATTCCCCCTCATCCCAAAATGCAAATGTTTTTCCTCAATCCTCCCAAAAGGGAAATCAGCATCCCAGTGGGAAGAAGAAAAGGGGGAAGAAAGGTGAGGGTAACCAAAACAAGACAAAACCCACAAATAATTCTAATGGGGGAAAAAGGGAGAAAAGGAAGGTGAAATTTCCCTGTAATTTTTTCCAGGAAGATCACTTGACCCACCAATGCCCTCTTATGGATCAATCTTAGAAGCTACTGAAAAATAAACAATCGGTTGTTCTAAAGGATCCTTTCCCCTAAGGACAGAACACAGCTTCAACTTCTAACGTAGGAAGGGGCACTGCTAATGCCCTTGACCAAAATTATATCAACATGGTTTGATCCTATACCTTGCTCCAGAATAGAAACAAGAACTATGAGATAGAGGCTCCTGAGAAGGGTAAGTCTATAGGTGAAACTTCAAACCCTCTCTCGATTGAAAAACCTATTGAAACTATGCCTAAGATACCAAAAGGTGTCTTCAAGAAATCTTTGCACAATCCTAATGCTAGGGCTACAGCAATTACTCTGTAGTTGACTATTTATCCCAAACCCCTTGTGCGATGTCATATTTGGAGGTGTTATAGAGTTGTCCCTCCCAACGAGATGCACTCTTAGCAGCCTTAGGTAGCATGGATTCATCGAGCCTCATGGCATAGTTTAATTTGTCTGATGTCAAAATTCACCTGTCGTATCATGTGGCCTTGTCGATAGATGTCATCCATGGCAAAAAAATCATTGGAAGGTCAGTTGTCGATGAGGGTGCTTCCACATGTGTCATGTCCTTGTCTTGCTGGAAGGATCTTGGATATCCAGAGCTAGTTCCATCGAATACCCTACTTAGTGCTTTTGATGGAAGGTCATTTCATCCACATGGTATCCTACCAGCTTTCGAGATAAAGTTGGTAGCGAAGGTAGTGTCTATTGAAGTAGAGGTAATAGATGTGCCGTTGGATTATAACTTGCTTCTGGGGAGAAGTTGGACTTATGCTATTTATACTATTGCATCGGCCGTACTTCGGGTAGTAGTGTTTCCACACGAAGGGAAGTTGGTTACAGTAGACCAAGTCAGTTTTACTCGGAAGGGCCGCATGGAAACTAATGAGTCTACCATGCCATTGGTTGATGAGGTCAAACATGCTTTAGAGAGCTTAGGGGCTAGAATGTATTCATCATTAATGGGCACATTCGATATCCCAGCCCCGATTAATTACTTAGGTTCTACTAGTGTAGGGAAGTCTATTACAATAGTTGGCGATTGAATAGATCCTTGGGTTCTACCTTCCCATTATGAACCTGAAGTGCCCTTATTGGCAGTAGAAGTAGCCTATCAAGCTATCATTAATACCATTGTTGATCCTATTTTGGTTCCTCTTTCAGTCTCAGAGGAGCCAGAAGAAGCCTATTTGCTTGCTTGGGTAGAAAACTCTTTCTATACTAACGACTGCTTAGACATGGTTTTGCCTTCAGACAAAGCCATTTTGGAAGCCATGAGTAGGAGAGATAAGATCTGTGAATATCTTCATCATAGATCCTAATTTCTTCCAGAGTTAAGTGGATTGAAAATCAAGAGTTCTATGTGAGACTGGCAGGTGATGCTGATATACCAATCAATACCTTACCAAGGGAGGGAATATTTGCTGAGGGGAATATGGAAAACATTTCCATTACTATTCCTATAAACATCTCTATGAACCCCAACATTGTGGAAAATGTATATATTGGTGCAAACTGCTCTCCGGAGGAGATTGCTATCTATACGACCTTGTTTAAGGAATTTCGCGACGTGTTTTCCTGGTCATATGAGGAGATTCCATGCATAGATCCATCGATAGTCGAACATGAAATATGAACCTATCCTGATGCCAAACCAGTTCGACAAAAACTTAGACATGTCAATGCGCGTAAAGTGGCAGCTGTTAAGGTTGAAGTTGAAAAGCTGCCGAAAGCTGGTTTTATTTACCTGATAGCTTTGACGGAATGGGTATCCAACCTTGTTCCTATTGATAAAAAGCAAGGGACAATACATGTATGTATTGAATTTCATGATTTAAACAAATCTTGTCCAAAGGATAACTACCCCACACCATTCATAGATCAAATCATTGCTACTTGTGCAGGGAGTGAAGTCTTTTTGTTTATGGATGGTTTCTCCGAGTATAATCAGATTCAAATCAAGTTGGAAGACCAACATAAAACAAATTTCATTTGTCCTTGGGGTACATTTTAGTACAAGAAAATGCATTTTGGATTGAAAAATGCAGGGACTACCTTTCAACGGGAAATGAATTTTTCCTTTCATGACATTAAGTCTATTGTTGAACCCTACCTGGATGATCTGCCAGCACATTATTGTAAGAGGATCGATCACCCAGATCACTTGCATTTAATTTTTGAATGATGCAGACATTATAAAATATGATTGAATCCCCACAAGTGTGTTTTCTTTGTTGATTTAGGTAGGTTTCTCGGGTTCATTGTTTCTAACAAAGGTATTCAGGTGGATCCTTTGAAAGTTGAGGCCATTGTAAATCTACCTCCTCCTCGTGCTATCAGGAAACTTTAGAGCCTGCAAGGGAATTCAAACTTTCTTCGATGTTTTATCATGAATTATGCCAAGATCACCAAATGTTTCATGCACCTACTGAAATAGGACACCCCATTTGTATGGGATGAGACTGCACAACTTGCATTCGAGGCATTAAAGAAAGCTTTGTTGTCAGCACCTTTATTGTGTCCGCCAGATTACTCTGATGATTTTATATTGTATCTGGATGCATCCAAGTTGACCATTGGGGTAGTGTTGTTATAGGAAAATGATGAGCTCCAAGAGCATGTCGTCTATTACCTTAGTCGTGCTTTAGCCGACCCTGAACTTAGGTACTCCCACGTCTAAAAGTTGGCCTTAGCAGCTGTGTATGCTGTTCAGAGGTTACGTCACTATATCTTACTGAGGACTACAGTAGTAGTTGTGGATGTTGGTCCTTTCCAATATGTATTGTCCTGACGCATAGTTGGAGGAAAATTTAACAAATGGATAGTCATTCTCCAGGAGATTGACATGGATTTTCAATCCGCCAAATACAAAAATTCCTTAGTTTTTGCAGATCTCATTGCAGAATTTCCAGTTGAAGAAGATATAGCAATTGAAGAAGAATCATTCCCATATGAGCACATTTTCTTGATTTCCACCTTTGACCCGTGATATGGAGATATACTTACCTATCTCCATACTCTAAAGTGTCCTATAATCCTTTCACGGGAAGAGCGATGCAAATTACATGCGAAAACCTACCTCATCATTGGAGATACTTTGTACAGAAGAGGGGTAGAATCTATTTTGCATCAGTGCCTCACACACAAAGAGGCTGAGATTGTCCTAAATGATTCCCATAGTGGAGCATGTGGGGGTCATTTATCTAGGTTAGCAACGACCCAGAATATTTTACATGTTGGTTATTTCTGGCCCACGATCCTCAAAGATTGTGTGGAAGCCGTGAAGCACTGTCATCCTTGTCAGCTTTGCACCAAAAATATGTAGTCACATCCTGCTCCATTATTTCCCATCATCACCGTGGGACCCTTCACCAAGTGGGGGATAGATTACGTGATGTGCAACCCAGTTTTTGTTCGGTGGCACAAATACATCATTGTCACTGTAGATTACTTCACGAAGTGGCCAGAGGCAATTCCCACCTATAAGGATGATGGGGAAACTACAGCTTTTTTCATTTTTAACCAGATTATCACACCTTTCGGTATTCCTAAAGAGATTGTCACTGACTGTGGCAGTCACTTCAAAAACAACGTGATGATCGAGTTGGCTACTATTCTAGGGTTTAAACAAGAACATTCATCTTCTTTCTACTCACAGGCGAATGGTCAAGTCGAGGAAGTTAATAAGACCTTGAAGACTATTCTTAAGCATACTATTAACGCAGCCCAGTCATATTGGCATATCATGTTGTATCCTACTCTTTGGGCTTATCGAACCAATGTGAAAAATGCCACGGGGTTCTCACCTTTCCAACTCGTTCACAGAGTGGAAGCAGTAACCCCGGTTGAATGCATAATCCCATCTTTAAAAGTTTCCATTCATGTGTTACATGATACAACTGAGTTAGAAGAACATTTTCTACACTTAGAACATCTAGATGAACTGCGTAGAGATGTGCTGACTGCAAACGAGGCTCACAAGAATAGGGTGAAAAATCAATACGATAAATCGATCAAACCTAGGATTTTTTTCGAAGGGGAGCTTGTCTTGCTCTGGGACCAAGACAACGAACCCCTAGGGACAGGGAAATTCAGGTCAATGTGGTTAGGACCCCATGTCTTGTCGAAATTACTGAAGAAAGGGGCATATGAATTAACTGATTTCAAAGGGAATAATTTTCCCGAGCCTAGAAATGGGCTCTACCTGAAGAAGTACTATACCTAGGCTTAGCACTTTTTCTTGTATTTTTCTTGTATGTAAATTTATGTACAATAGCTAGCCATTTTATGTTCTTATATCATCTGTTGGTTGTTACAGATGTCTTCCGAGTGGTTCGTAGGTTTTGCAGATGGCACTAGTCATCACACTTGTAACTTGGCTTCAGCTGCATGGGTTATTTACTCACCCTCAGGACAACTAGTTTCCTCTAGAGGCTCTTGCCGAGGTATTGCTAC
This sequence comes from Pseudotsuga menziesii, assembly GCA_001517045.1. Taxonomy (NCBI): domain Eukaryota; kingdom Viridiplantae; phylum Streptophyta; class Pinopsida; order Pinales; family Pinaceae; genus Pseudotsuga; species Pseudotsuga menziesii. The sequence goes on along the minus strand of LPNX011092734.1, from coordinate 1,037,614 downwards.
CAATAATGTGGCTGAATACAGGGCCGCCATTGATCTTTTATGGGATTTCATGTCACATGGCATCATCCAGTTGGAATTTAGACTTGACTCTCAACTGGTGGTTTCCTAGCTCAACCGAGCTTATCAGGTGTGAAACCCTATTTTATTACGTCATTTCTTACAAGTTAGGTTATTGGAAAGAAATTTTGATTTTATTACATTTAATCACATTCCAAGAAATCAAAATTCATTAACTAATGCATATGCGAATTATATCTTAGATTGGCATTCGACACACATTCCATAAAATATACAACAGATACATTNATATATATATATATGTGTGTGTGTGTGTGTGTGTGTGTGTGTGTGTGTGTGTGTGTGTGTGTGTGTGTGTGTGTGAATTTTTGTCCATATAGATAGGTCGAGTTCTTGATCCTTAGATCCAGTCATAGCTATATAGATATACAAAAATGTACAAAAGTGGATTGTAATCCATAAAATGATCCTAAAACCTAATCTTGACCACCCTGGTCACCCTGGTCATCCTGGTCGTCCTACTCCCAAGCATCCTTAGCTTCTTCAGCTCCTGTATCCTCCGAGGCCTCTATGTAAACAAGCACTTTCCTGGCTACCCTCCTCATAAGGCGTATCTAGGTAGGTGGGATACCAACCACTAGTTCCTGCATAATGGTAGGGATCTGCTCAATGTGTAAAGTCGGGACTCTTTAGGTAAGCCTGACTATCTTCCCCTTAAGAACCCTGATCAAACCCTGATCCTCTCCTACCACTAGCCACACATATAAATGAGGATGCCCATCAGGGAGGACTGGTTCAATATCTGCATTTTAAACATTAAAAAGGATTAAATTTTTTTATACATATGTGTATATCTTTTATGATTAAAAATTCATAAAAATGTAAAAACTTGAAAACAAAAATACTTGATGCTCCCCATGCTCCTCCAGAAGGGAGGACAAGGTCATTGTTACCCCGAAAATCCATCCTATCATATGGAAACTGCTCCAATGCTGATAGCTACCTTCCCCACCATAAGTATAAGTCATCATCGTAGACACTCTAAACCGAGACACTGCCGCCCTAGCGGAGAAAAATTTCTCTCCACCTACTCAGTCTAGGTTGATGAGGAGAGAAAGCTGGTAGAGGTACTGCAGGGCTAAGGGCTAAGGGTGGGCACTCTCTCAAATAAAAGGGCCACAAATATACTATAATAGCCAAAGTTCTTCCGCCAACCTCTCTTGCATTCAGAGAGTTGCTTCTTCATTATCGGGATTACTCCCGAACACCAGTCAAATAAAGCTCCCTATAGGAATTCCACCGCATTTCTCATTTAGTTTCAAGTTGCAAGATGGAGTGATGATGATCCTGCAACCCTTACTACTGTGCTTCCCAACACCTGTAATGGTAAGCTATGGCTATGTGCAATAGGGATGCAAGTTCCCCTTTTCAGAGTGCCAGGCATGCAATAAGTGTCAATATAGTTCTGAACACTTAGAAGGTCACCACCCCTACTGGTACCTTCCAAGTTGACAGGAGCTCCCCGTTGTGACAAACCCACAATAAAATAGATGTCTTCTAGTGAAATTTTTAGAATATCACCTTATAGGTCAAATGCACCCAGATCATGATCCCAACAATTTATCAAAAACTCCAACAAGCAGACATTGGATCGCATAGGTGAAGTACAAAAGAACTTTAGAAACCAACTTTGCCACAATGCATTCATCATGCGGGCACTTCGAAGTGCATCTTGGTCCATGTTTTCACGTTCCCTCTCCCTCCACTCCAACATCTTGTTTTATCCTATTCATAAATCCATTATCAAACATTAAAAATTATTAAAAAACTTTGATTTTGGACCTAATTATGTTTTTCTATTTCGCGCAATATACGTGACTGTCCTTTGGACATGTCACATATCATACGCGGGTTTCCTTCGGGCTAGTCACATATCAAATGCATGTACGTAATTGTGTAAGTCGCATATGCGCGTATACAGTGTGACCCATTTAAAATTGGCTTAAAACATTAAAATTTTGCACAAAATTGAAAATTTGATTGGATGAAATGAAAGAGCATGAAGAGCTGACTTACTTGGCACTTGTGGATTTGAAAATCGTCCACTGGTTTTTCNTGGGTAAAAATATGAAATGGTGATTTTGATTTCTATTTTTGAACTATTTATAGAAATAATTTCAAAATGTGGGTTTTTAGCCTATAGTTTTAATTTCTATTAAAATTCAAACTAATACCATGTCATGTTTGCCTAATGCAACAGGTCCAAAGTTATTTAAAAGTGGTTATTCACTCATATAGGTTAGGATTTTGGTCATTTGTATGCATTTTTTCATTTAGACCTGATCTGACTTAAGCCTAGTATCACTACTTTGACCACGAACTATGGTGTTAACCATTATTACCTTGTCTATACCATTTTTCTTCCATGGATAGGGCTTTCCTTCCATGAGTAACCTAGTTTAGAACACATTATTGTCTTTTGGTACTCATGCCTCATTTCTCATAGGTTAGGGAGCCTTCTTAGCTACTTTTCATGCCAAATTGAGCCTCATTTTGGTCTCTTTTTACAAGCTATCCCCTTTATAAGGATCCCCTCCCTTATGGAGTTTCTTTAGGCCCAGGTCTAACTCCTCAAAATAGACTTGACTGCCTAGTAAAATTGTCCATTCAGGCTCGTTAAGAATATGTGAATGGGAATCCACATTGGTGGTAGGTTATCACTTTCTCGGACCATGTGGAATAATACGAGAAATGATCGCTCTTTTTTCTACAGAATTGAGAAGAGTATTCTCAGGAATAGATTTATCACTTTTTCAGACCTTAGCTACTAAAATTACAGAAAAGGAGCGCCCGATATGAGCTTAGTTTTCTCTTTTTCATGCTCTGGAGTTAAACATGAAAAAGATTCCAAGTGTACTTTATGTGTTTGTCATGCTCGTTAAACACTAAGAACAAAGCATCGATTTTACTGTTGCAAGCCCCATTCCTCATAATCAAAGGGATATTTCTGAGTGATATTGCTTTCCTTCACACTCATAAAACTCAAGCTATATGCTGCTCTTGAAGGAGCGTTGGGTAGGTGGTAATTTAACCTTTTTTGGACCTCCCTAACTAGGTATGAAAAAGGTACGCCTTTTGTTCTTCGGAAGTTAAGAGAGTTCTTTTGTGGTATGTTTTATATGTTTTCGGCCTCAGGAGACTAAATTGGATGAAAAAGGACCCCCCTGGAGTCTTCTTCATAGTTTCTAGACTCTCTAAACATGAAAACACCAACGAGCATGTACTAGTTCGAGCTCATAAAATCCACGAATCAGTGACATCATCAAGCATGATTCTCTCCCCTCTTCAAGCTTGTCAAAAATGAAGAGAGACCTCAGTTGACTTTCTTGGAATTGTTAAAATTTAATAGGAAAGATAAGGAAGAATTTTTGTTTTTGGGTTACAAACGGTGGCAGCATGTCCTCCTTGAACATAACACTCTCTGAACTTTCTGATACTCATGTCTCAGTGTACACTCTCAGTTTCAGCTATCACTTCGAGTTTTCTTACTACTCCACTTGTCCTTTATACATGGGTAATCTGATCATGTCTCCTACATAATAGATAAGTCTAGTTGTCCTATCTACAAAGTTAAAAGTTGCCGTGCATCATCTCTGTGTCATGCTCACTGTTCAAGGATTTATCCCTGTTTCTGCTTATTATCCTAATTCCATCATTATCCTATCTGACTATTACTTGTGTTTACCTTCCCTTATCCAGTTCCTAGTCACTCTTATGATCTATTGGAGGATCTATTTCCTTCCTCATCACAGCATGGTTTCTCATCATCACTTCCTAAAGACAAATACCTAGAGTTTTGACGATGGTACCTTAGGATTCACTTTCATCATTGGTGAACTCCTTTGCTTCAGTTTTCAGTTTCACCTATTGATTGGCAATCTGTTAAATCCTTTTCATGTTTAACTTCAACACATCTATTAACATGGCCTGGATTGTACTGGTTCTTTTGGATTTTGATGAAGACCTTGGGTTCACATCTATAACCTAAGTTGCATAAGATTGTGTTGTGTTCATCTTACACAGCTTCCAGATTTTGAAGACTCATCAATGTATATTGTGGCTTCGATCCACCTTTGTAATATATATGGTCTTGTACCCATATTATATGATGTAATCAAATATTGTAAAGGAACTAGTGTTCCAGTATATTGAACATGGCATCCTCAGATATGATTTTGTATATGACATTGATATGCATTTGTTTCAGGTACTTCCTATGCTTCCTTGGACTTCTAATTTCTCCAAGACTAATATTGTAATGTATTTCAGCCATCGCTTCCCTCTGGCCTCACACATTAGGGGGCATTTGTTATCATCCAAAATGGCACTTCTCCGTCCGAGTGCTGACATTCACCATGTCGGTACACAAAAGGACAATTTGGATTGAAGTAGCCAAAACACTATAGATGTGCATGACCTTTGATTTATTTTATTCAGAACAACTTTATATTTTTTTATTCTAAGTTTTGGTATGCATACACGACTATGTGCATTGCAACTCACATATCATACATGACTATTTCCATTGCAACCTGCGTATACCTTGCATACGCGAGTTCCCTTCAAGAAACATGTGTGTCATACGTGAGTTGCCTATATTAATACCGTGTATACCTTAATTTGACATTAAAAAATATAAATCTAGATTATATGATATTAGTTGGGCGCTAATCCATAACTATCCCAACTGTCTCAACCATCCCAACCTTCGAAACCACTCTATTTCCCAAAGTATAAATAGAGGCTTTGGGGTGGGGCTAATAAATCAATTTTTGGAGAGAAAATTTATGCTAGTGGTATATCTTCAAAGTCTTGGAGCAATAGAACTCAGAGTCCTTGGTTGTAGAGGATTCCTTGTGTCAGAAGATAGGTTGTATTCTTATCTATTCACCTTTTGTTAATAAATAGATTTCTTCTTCCAATCTTGTATTGTGCTTATCTCATCTATATTAGTTTAATGAATATGTTCAATGATGTTCTTAATATTCTTTTCATCTAACCTTTGATTTATATATGTATGAGATATTGCTTGAAGAATTGTCTCTTTGCAGGTGAAGAGAAGCATCCTTGGAAGCTTTGGAGAAGATTGGAGTGAGAGAATACCAATCTTGGATCAACCGTCATAAACTAGGTAAGCCAAGATATCTTCCTATTCTCATTCCAGTTTCTATAAAAGATGATTGTCTGCACGTATAGTAGTAAGTTGGTAACCCCAAACCCTATTTTACAAGGGTGAAATGTCCTGAACAACATGTGGCTTCTCTAGTCACCATTGATCTGAAATCAAATACCTTCATTTGCACATCCTTTTCTGCAAATTCAATCCGCGTCATCGATTTCTTGTAAAACATTTCTTGATCTTCTATCTTAGATCCGGTACGGGATGCATATCATGGGTTTTCAACATTTTTTTAAACAACTTCCATACTTTCCACTTTTCACCTTCCACTTGCAACACTCCTTCCGTGCTGTCAATTTCTTGTGCACCCTTTCTCAATCCTCGATCTTAGATCTAGTGTGGGATGCGGAACTTGGGTTTTGAACATTTTTTTAAACAATTTCTAGAATTTCTGCTTGCAAAACTCCTTCCACAACTTCGATTTATTGTGCACCCTTTCCCAACTGTCGATCTTAGATCTGGTGCGGGATGCACAACTTGGGTTTTTAACATTTATTTGCACAATTTCCAGAATTTCCCCTTTCTGACTTTCGCTTGCAGAACTCCTTTCACGTCCTCGATTTCTTGTGCACCATTTCCTGACCGTTGATGTTAGATCCAGTGTGGGATGTGGAACTTGGGTTTTCAACATTTGTCTGAACAATTTCCAGAATTTCTGCTTTTCGTCTTCCACTTGCAAAAATCCTTCTACGCCATCAATTTATTGTGCAGGTTCACTCTTGACCATCAGATCTGTTCATCATATTACCTTTGAAACTTTGCAGATTTTCTCTAGATTGTTGATTTCTTGTGTGGGTTCACTCCCGACCGTCGGATCTATTCATCCGATTACTTTTCAAACTTTGTGGATTTTCTCTTGACGGTTGATTTCTTATGTGGGTTCACTCTTGACTGTTAGATCTATTTTTTATGCTGATCACGACTTAAATTTATGTATCTGCATATTTTTTCTATGAAAATAAAATATGATTGTGGATCTATTTGATGACGCACAAGCCATGGATTCTTCTAAGTCCTCTGCTTATCTGGATCTTGTGCTTGGAACTATGTTGCCATCAATGACAACCAAATCACACTCTGATCTATTTCCACATGACCACAAAACCTTCAATATGGTTATTTCCAACCTTGACATATTTGTTGAGTTTGATTTTTCTGACGATCAAATCTCCTATGCTTGTATTGTTGAGTCTTTGGATTCTCTAACTGAACAACAAGTCAGTGATCCTGATGAGTTTGATATTTCTAGTATAATTTTCAACTTCTATGATCTTGAGTTTGTTCTTGTAGACTCTATCACCCGTATCAACTTTGGACTTTCTTCTGAGGTGATCTTAATTATTATAAATCCTCGAGCCTTGGCACTATAGAGTCTTCTTCGGTTGATTCTTCCTTGTCTACAAATTTTGTAGAAGATAGAAAAGTTGCAAGTATTTCTACCAAAGTGACCTACATCAGATATTTTCTTTTGAATGTGATGTTGATACTGTTATTTTTTGGAGATAGTATTCTTAGTTGGATTCACAACTACTTACTAGTCTCACCTTTTTGTTCAAGCTATAACCGTATTTACATCATTTCTACTTGTGCTTATGAACCTGATGCTGGCTTCCATTCTTTCATCTCGTTGTATAAGCCCTCATCCATGCTCTCATCACCACTTAGGTTTGTATCATTTTTCCAGTACAGCTTAACACCCTTTATTTTGAGGATATCTCCATGGGTGTCCTTATCTTGATCATGTTCCTTGCACTATGCTTAGGTCTATTCCTTGCACTTGGAACTAGTTTCACACACCTATGACACTCGTCTCCTCGCATTTAGAGCATTCTTCCTGCTCTCCTTTGAGCTCGTTAATAACAGTATGGAGGACATGAGTTGAATTTTCCAGACTCGATAAAACTTTACAGGAAATATATGGAGTTATCTTCAAACCTTTGTCTGACTCCTTAAATGTGACTAGATCACGGAGTTCGCTTATCCCTTCAAACTCGTTAAAGGATGTGAAGGAAAATCCACATAGGTATAAGTTTACCCTTTTTTTCCGACCATGTGGATTACTTAGGAAAAATGAATACTCTATTTTCTTTGGAATCTAGAAGAGTATCTTTAGGTATAGATTTATCTCTTTTCCAGGTCAGGAGGACTAAATTTATGGAAAACGAACCTTTTCGAGCTTAGTTTTCTTTTTTTTGTGCTCTGGACCTAAACATGAAAAATATTTTGAGCGTTCCTTATGCCATTGTCATGCTTACTTAAACCTTAGTACAAAAGCATCGATTTTAGTGTTTTCTATACCATTCTCATAAATAAATGGAAATTTTCGAGTGATCTTGCTTCCCTTCACACTTGTTGAAACTAAAGCGTTTCTGCTTACTTCTGAAGGAATGTCCGTTTGGTGATAGCTTACCCTGTTTTCGGACCTTGCCAACTAGATACAAAAAATGCATACCTTAGTTCTACTGGGCTAAGAGAGTTCTCCGCTGGATTGTTTTATACTTTTTCAGACTCAGGAGACTAACCTTATGAAAAAATACCCCCCCCTAGATTTTTCTTTGGCATTTTCAGACTCTCAAATTGTGAAAACACCTTCGAGCATTCAGTAATTAGGGCTCGTAAAATCCACGGATCAATGCTTTATCAAGCATTCTTTTGTCTCTTCTTCGAGCTTTCCAACAATGAAGAAGGTCCCGATTTTTCTTTCTTAGACTCGTTAAACCTTTACAAGAAAGAGGGAAAGGGAAGTTCATTCAAATGTATTTTACATCATGGTAGAAAGTCTTGTCTCCTTGAACAAACCACTAGTTTTGAGTCTATCAACAATTGGGTTCTAGTATTTTGACCTTATCTCTATTTAGAGTTTCTTACTGCTCCAGTTGGCTTCTCTTTTAATCATATGGGGAATCTGTCAAATGTCTCCTATATTGTGGATTTGTGTCGTTGGTTCCTTTTTTGTCAAACCTGCCCAAGTCATTATTTGTTTCGTGCCCATTGTTCAAGGATAAAACCTTTGTCAGCCATTCAGCAATTTCCTTGACATTTTATGTCGACCATTCCCTGGTATTAGTTCATTACATCCAGTCTTCAACGTTCTTTGTTGCAAACCTTCATACCAATTCTAGATCCAATCAGTCTTTGAATTACCTCGTGTTGGATGATGGAGGAAACATTAATGCCTTCCTTCCAATGGATCTGTTCCTATCGATGTCAACACATCTTTCTTCAGGAATGAGATTTAGATTTTATGATAGTACCTTGGGGATTGCAGTGATAAGTGGAAATTTCCATTGCTTTTGGGTAGTGGGAATTCCTTAATGTCTCCCACTCGATAGATTTTTCAGGTGTTCGACTTCAAGACTGTTTATTCACACTTATTAGAATGTACTAGGTACCTTTGGAACCATTTTCATTAATGGTGTTTTCTCTCATGTTTGTTAATGGTTCTCATCAATGACTGGTAATCAAATGGTTTCCTCCATGTTCGACTTCAGCTCCTTTATTCACATGGTTAGGATTTGTACTTTGGATAGTGTGGATTGAATACCTTGGGTTGACAGTAGCATCATACTCTTTTTCTATTTCCCAGAGTTGCACAAGACCTTGTCACACTCCATATGGCATTTGTTGAGACACAGATCCACCTTGTATTATTGTGGCTATGATCTATTATGTAGCATGGATCCACCTTATTCATTTGTTGCCATGACTCTTTTACATTTGAGATGGAACTTTTTTGCATATTGTGTGGCCATTATAGTTACATAAGTTATACACATGTTAGAACCACCTGTATCTTTATGGTGATAATTTGTATATGGACAATAATTTCCTAGAGATCAGTTTTGTCTAACATTTATCTCTCTTTCAGGTACCTTCGTTCAAGCCTATGATCTTGTATTCTCCATCTCTTTGACTCCATGACTTAGTTGTTTCCTTTTTATAATGTATTTTGGCTATCGTCTTCCCCTCTAACCTCATACATTAGTTTGCATTTGTTATAGCCTAAAATGACACATCTCTTCCCATGACCACTTTCCCATGTTTTCGTCGCATGCCAACACTTCATGAAAGTCACTGAAAAAACATCTTGATTGGAGGAACCATATCTAGAGTTTCGTAACTCAGTTTGACCTCTTCTCTAAATTGTTGGAAATTTATTTGAGTAAGGAAATTTTTTATAGAAGACACCAAACCCTAAAAATATATGGAAATACCCTAAAAAGAGATTTTTTGGCCCATTCAAGACTTTGCTTAAGAAAACCTGCTAATTTGCCTTGGAATTCGTGACTCTACCCTATAAAACCCGTAAATTTCTCCTGAAGTGAGAAAAAAATAAAAAAATATGAAAGTTTGTGAATTAGGGATGGTTTGGGTGGCTTTGGAATTGATCCTGTAGTTGTAATTGATCCTTGTTCGACCCTAATTTTTTAAAAAAGTATATAAGAGAGGGAGATAGGTCCATGAAGGGGACCTGGCCTTTGAATTGTTATGCTAGAGAAATTGGGATTCTCATCCCTGCTACTATTTCCCTAGATTCTATATCCTCGTGCTGCAGAGCTTGGAGGATGATATTCTTGGAGAAGAGAAGCAGGATATCCAGATCAAGGTTTCATGAAGTTCCTAGCAAGAGGAGAAGGTGAGCTCTGTACTTCTTCCACTTGATAATAAGGATTTGATGTTCTTCACTTGCCCAAATTATTGTCTAATGTATGCCATATCTCCATTTATGATAATATAGTAATTTTAATCAAATTAGGGTTTCATATTTCTTTGATTATAATTCCTTTATATTTAGTCAAATTGGTTTGAGGAAGGTTGAAAATGTTTTACAGGTCTCTTGGATTGAGGAGCAAGAGGAAGGGATAGAGAAGGCTTGGACCATCCTTCAATGAATCAGGTATGGATCTTACTTATCTCTGAATCTTTATTACATTTTCTTATATAACATTATAAATTAGTCTTTAAACCTTGGTATGTTGGTGGCCTCTTAACCCCTAGCCATAAGAACAATATACTCTACAATAGAAGTTTGACACATACATACTTGGATTGGGGTTTGTGCAAAGCAAGGTTGATCATTTTGTATACTCCAAATAGGTTGGTAATCACTACATTAACATAGTACTATATGTCTATGACTTGTTTTTAATTGGAAACAACAAATATATCATAAAAGAGGCGAAGTATCAACTATCCTCCAAATTTGACTTAAAGGAGATCGGTGTTGCAAACTTCATACTCGAATGGAGATTAAAATAGATCATGAAAACAAGAAGATTTGGTTAATCAAATAAAATACGTTGAGACCATACTAGAAATATTTAACATGCATGAAAGTAAGATGATCAAGGTCCCTATTCCTACAGGTATAAATTTATTTGTAGATTAGTGTCATGAGACACATGAATAAGAAGAATATATGCCATGAGTTCTATATGCTAGTGCATTTGGTAGTTTGATGTATGAAATGGTTCATACTAGACCAAAAATTTCTCATGTTGTGGGAGTTTTGAGTAGATATATGTCAAAACTAGGGAAATAACATTGGAAAACTAGAAATAGGGTGTTTATATATTTGTGTGGCACCATAGATTATGCAATATGATACCAAGGAAGACCTAGACCAAAAAGAGTAATAGATATACATGGATTTGTTGATGCATATTGGGATGGAGACCTTGATCATAGAAGATATACAAGTGGGTATGTGTTTAACCTATTTGGAGGAGTTATCAGTTGGATGAGCAAGAGACAGGAAATAGTTTTACTCTCAACAACATATGTTGAATAAATGGTAGCCACTCATTTAAGAAAAGAGGCTATATGGTTGCAGATATTGTTTTCAAGTGTTGGTTTAGTGAAAAATATATAAGGTTATATTGTGAAAACCAAAGTGAGATATTTGTCGCAAATAACCCTTCTTATCATGCAAACAAAAAGCATATTGATGTGCAATATCACTTTGTGAGAGATATGGTTGAAGACAAGAAGGTGTTGCTAGAAATGGTTGACATGCTGAAGAATGTTGCAGAATCATTAAAACATTTTGTTAGTACTGAGAAGTTATCTTGGTGTAGAGAATCTATAGGAATTGATGCTCTAAAGATGTGACCTGTTAAATCTAAAAAATGACACCTTGCCTAATTCCCTGAATTTTATATGCCAAAACCACTTTTGGAGGAAATTTTCCTTTCTAGAAGCCCAGTCCTAGGATCTCTAACGCATCTTGTCTCTTGAAATTGAGCATCAAACCATCCTAACACATTTTTCTAGTTGAGAAGTGTCAGTGACATTCTTTTCTTGTAGGAAAAGAGAAACAACCACTCCTAATGCCTGTTGCTAGTGTGCAAAAAATGTCGGCGCTCACAAAATGGAAAAAAAGAGAACTTTTGAGAACTATATAGATGAAATTCCTCATGGATGCTTATCCCAAATGATTATATTAGGTGGAATTCAAACCCCTAACCTCTAGGGATGATCTGTCACCTTACTCCCCAAGAATATCAACCCATTTGATTCCCCTTTGGTCTATATAAACAAGCTCACCCTCATGAAAGGGAGAGGACTAAAGGGTACCTTTATCCTGTTGAAATCATTCTAGGTGTGAGAGGAAAAATAGTGTGATGTTGTGAGTGAGAGGTTGCAGATTTTGTGAGTCAATATCTTGTTTGAATGAAGCTTCAACATAAAGGTTTTGGTTGTAGTTTTTTCTCCATTTCTATGAATACATATATGCTTTCCCTTCCCATAAATAATTTGTGATTGATTCAAGTTGTTTATTTATTTTATCCTTAATTATTATCATAGGCTATTAAGTCATCTTATTTCTTTCACTTTTGTATCTTGTCCTTTTCATCCTTTTGCAGGTATCTCTTCTTTACACCTGATTGCAAAAGCATCAAGAAGTAAAGGATCATCTCCATTAAGAGTTAGGAAAGATTTAAATTCAAGTGATTTAATAATCTAGGGAAAGGTTACATTGTCGTGTGTGTTTTTATATATATATGAAACATTTGGACCAAGAAAACGGTTTGTGTTTGCACTTACCAAGTATTTTTGTAAACAAAATCGACGACCATATTGGGAATCGATTAGATTTATGATCTTTTTATTTGATTTTGATTACAAACTCTTAAAATTTTTATTTTGCTCATTTAAGAATTTAAGGTGTGAAATTCATCTTATATTAGTTATAATTTTCCACTTTAGGTTAGTTTCCACCCTCAAAAACTTCCATATTATTTACTAATTATCTATTGTGAAGGATTTTATTCTTTTTGGATCCTTGGTTGCACTGATACACCTACGTAGTTTTTACAGAGCACCATCTCTTATTTACACTTTATGTGTTTTTCAATAGAGCATTGCTGATGGCTATTTCCCAAAGACAAAAAGTGTTGTTGATGCCTTTCCGTAGTGATCAAAGAGTGTCAGCTAGTAGAGGATGCACTGGTTCAGCCCTGCAGTGTGCGTCGAGGTACGTAATCAATAACTTATAAAAGAATTTTTTTTTAAATTTAATTTTTGGTTTGGATTTTTGAGTTTGTTTCACTAATTGTTGTCAAATATGTCAGTGTGATTTGAGTGTGAGTACATTTTCAAGGAAAATCTTGAAATTTTGTCTTAGTAAAAGCTTCGTAATTTAGTGATTTTGTGTTTTTGAAGTCTAGTCTTGGGAATGATTGTTTGTTTCCAGATCTCTGATAATTCAATTAGATACTTATAAATAAAATTTTCTATTTTTTTATGCTTTTGTATAGTATTTCTTAGTTGTTCTTTTCATTTCCTTTTTTGCGAAAAAATATATAAAAAAACAAAAAATAAGTTAGATCCATTACTTTCAGTTTGGATTAGTTTTTTAGATTTGATTGAAAAAGTGGAAGTATAGTTGTTTTTCGTTTTTCCTTCGTCTGGATTTTGGAAGTCATAGAAGTAAAAACATTAGTGAACATTTATTTTTATGTTATTAGAGTTCTCATTTGGTTAAGCATTGGAAGGTTTTGTGTGTTTGAATTTTTTTTAAATAACTTGAAGGATGAGTTATCAAATTGTATGGTATTTTCATTGATTGTTTGAAAGGAAATATCTCTCCTTCACTCTAGATAGATCTCATTGAAAAGAAAATTACATCTCATTTAGACATTTCATTAGTCTTATAGTTACTACACACTCCATAAAATTTCATTAATCGCCAAAGATAAATTTGAGTGGTAGCATAGGTTAAAATATTTATAAACTTGTGTGATAAGTTAGAAGATGTTTTCCAACATATATGAACATAAGATATGTCATTTATTGTCTGCAATGCATCCCAGATACTGTGCAGTTCTTCCACGTACTAATCGATATATCGAATGACTTTTCACGTACCCTTGAGGTATATTGAAAGGTTCTTCATGTACTTGATGGTATATCAGAAGGCCCTTTTGAGCTCCCACATACCTTGAGTATATCAAGAGACCCTTCTAAGAACCTGTAACCAGCTAAGAAAATCCATTTTTTCATCCCATTGAAACAATACATCGAGAACAACACTCGTGGATCTACCATGCACGTACCATCCATGTAGTAGGGTATTTAGGAAAGGGTACAGTCGCAATCCTCCTTGTCATGTTTTACTATTACACCCTACGGTATATGATGAGTTATGATGAATTGACACTCCTGGTAAGTATCTAGCTTGTCAAGCCCTCTTATCACCTAATTTTTCTTATAGCCTTAGCTAGTTTAGTAATTTTGTGTGTGTTTCATTTTTATTAGAAAACTCTTAGGGTAAAGTTTTTAGCCAAAATTCTAGCTGAGCCACCTGTGAGAAGATCTCGTAGGATGTGAGGTTTACCACCTAAAGATCCTCCCACTAGGGGAGCAAGATAAGGGGAAACCATGGACCAACCTGTTACAGTTGATCTAAATGTGGAAGGAATCTCAATTACTAAATCTAGGGAAGTCTACTCTTCTTTTGAAAATCCATCCACCCCTACTTCGGTAGTGGTTCAACAATATTCTTCATGTGACTCAACTTTTCACTTTCCATTAGATGGGTACTATGGAGCACAATATTGGTTATTTAATCAATATTTAGATGACCTCGTAGCAACATAATTTGGTTCAACTGCTCCATTTTGGAATACTTCCTTAGGAAAAACCATTTCCGAATATGGCACTACTACTTTGTCATATTTCATGCCCCAAACTACACGGGACACAAGATTACTTTCAAATGATGACTTTTTTGGACCTATTCATGATATTGTGTCTATCCTACATGCAATATGGGATAATATCAAAAGACATAGTTTATCTCCCTTACCTGCCCCTTCGGAGATAGTTAGTATTAAATACCATACTCTTATTCAGTCTTATGTTGCTATTGTTTCAGGCATACCAGTCTAGAATGTGGTTTCTTATGATCTAGGTCAACCTTCTATCCCATAATTGTCACCTCAAAATATCCCATCTAATATTTCAAATTCTCCTATAAATTCTATGACTGGGGGGTAATCCCTAACCCAGGTTACTTTAATAACCGGGATAATGGTTTCAAATGTTGGGAAGAATATTGCTTTAGGGAAACTAGTAGTTAGTGCACATTCCATGACTGGAAATGTGGTTATACCTTCTCCATTCACAGGCCAACCATAATGGGTAAAACCTATAGTTAAATAATCCACATGGGGTTATAGTTATCTAGGGAATTAACCTCCAATGTATAATCAAACTTATCAACCAATTCCCTTGGGAAAAATTTATCCTGGGATACCATACCTTGTAAATATGACTACCCCATGGGGGCAACCTAATTGGAAAAATATCCCCAAACTTGGGAGGCCACTTGGAAATCCACTTGGGGGACCACATGGAGGACCACCCAATGGAACACCTAGTGGAGCACGGAGAGGACCACCTCTAGGAGGACCACCTCTAGGAGGACCACCTTCACTTGGAGGACCACTAGGAGGATCACTTGGAGGACCCCCAAGAGGCCCACCAAGAGGGCCTGGAGGTTCACCTATTGGAACACTAGGACGATCATCTAGAAATCCACCACCACATAACCAAATTGTTATAGGAGGACCATCATCACCTATTTATTAATCATCCTATGGTCCTAATGGTGTAAATATTCCTTATTAATACCACTAGTATCCACAACCAAACCAACAATTTCCATTTCTGCTACACTTGATCTGCCATATTGGTCATGTTTGATAAATGATCCTATACATCATGATCCTTAATGGCCACCTATTCCTGTAAAGTTTCCTTCGGACATACCAAAATTCGATGGTAAACCTGGTGAATATCTAAAAAAATGCATGGTGAATTATCACTTATGGTGTTCATCCAACTCTCTCATGGATGGTTCCATCCATTTGAGACTTTTTCAAAGGACTCTCACTGTAACTGTCGCTAAATAGTACATAGAATTGCCTCAACATTCCTTTTGGGATTTCAACACTCAGCTAGCAATGTATTTCTTAATGCATTTCTAGTTACCAAATAGATATGAAATGGGTAAATATATTTTGACATCAATTCACCAAACCAATTCCACCCATATATTCGATCATACACATACAAAATAGTTTGATTAAGTCCCTCATCCCTGATTAATTACTTGATAATTGGTTTACTAAGTCATTACTTCCACCCATTGCAGACATGTTTCCATGGGAGGCGTAGTTACCGAAGAGCAAGCAATTAGTCATTCTTAGTACTTATATTTAGTCTATTCCCAATTAGGTACTGTGTATGATTTGATCATGAATTCTCCTTGTTCTACTTCAGACCCTTCAATACCTTCGATAGAACCACCTACTGATGGAATACTCAGTTCTGTCCTAACACTGTATGTAGATAAATCCACAAAAAAGGAAAACGAAATTGCTTCACCATCCATTCAAATTGTTTCGAATCCAAAGATTGCTTCTATTTTTGTTACTGAAACTGAAGTGAATGCGGTTCAATCCTCACAATATTTGGGAATAAGGAAAAAAGGGGAAAATAAATCATCGAAACCTTCGAATCAACATGAAGATAATAAAACACCAAATACATATATCAAATAAAAAACTAAGAGAAAGTATAAGTTTCCTTCCCTTATATGTGGGGGTGATCATTTAACTAAAGAATGTCCTTGTCATGAAGAAATTAGTAAATTCTTGAAAAACACTTCCACTCTAGTAGGTTTGAATGATCCTTTAACTACCCAAAAATAATTGATTGACCATAAATCCTTGCATGGGTCTTCCTCATCATCCATTGATGAAGTTAAGATGATGTCTAGTGAGTCGGTTCATATTACGACTTGATCTCAGATATACGACCCTCCTCCAGAGGAAAATGATGATAATATTCTAGTTGATAAAACTTCTACTTCTATTCCTCCTCCGATGAACTATCTTCACATTGAATAAACCATTCTTGATGTAGTTCTCCGGCCACCCAAGAGTAACATTCATAAATCAATATCTAATCATAGTGCTATGTGTACTCTCGAGGTACTCCAAACGTGCCCTACATAGAGGAAAAACCTGTTGTCGGTTCTTGAAGCTATGGATCTTGAAAACAATAATGTTATCACTTTTAAATAGGAGGATTTTAAGTCGAGAATTTCCCATTAACTCATTTTTTAGTTATCCACAAAGGTGATTGGGAAAAAATTCCATCGTACATTTTTGGACAAAGGTGCCTCGACTTCTATTATGTCTCTATCTTGTTGGAAAGCCATTGGTTCTCCCAAGATTAACCAATCACCTACCACATTGAAAGCATTTGATGGTTGTCGTTTTTAACCCTATGTATTACTGTCATCATTATCAATAGAAGTAGGGGGAAAATCAGAATCCATCCACGTTGAGGTTTTCGATGCTCTTGTAGATTACAACCTCCTCTTGGAATCGGTTTTGTGCAATGCAGGCAATTGCATCATCCATATTTGATATATTCTAGTTCCCATTACAAGGGAAGATTATTACGATCGACCAATTGGTTTTTTGTTCTTCAAATACAGATTCTAATTCTGCAAATAATGTTCCACTTTTAGCATCCTCTTCCATGCAATATCAGAACATTGGAGTAGGTCTTCTTAATGACTCTTCTCTTATGGGAGTCTTTCCATTAAAACCGCATCCTCCTCCTTCATAAGTCTCATCCGTGAACATGATCTCGATGGGTCATTAAAACTCAATAAAAGGAAAATTAATTGTTGATCCGATACGTTTAAGTCCATCTAAATAAGTTTACCATACCATTCAATCCATCTCTGATGACCCTAGTATTAACGATCATCTTGTGGTGGCATCAGACCCCTACCATCTTCCATATTGGTTAGATTCCTCCCACCCATCTCTAGGCCATATT
This sequence comes from Pseudotsuga menziesii, assembly GCA_001517045.1. NCBI lineage: Eukaryota > Viridiplantae > Streptophyta > Pinopsida > Pinales > Pinaceae > Pseudotsuga > Pseudotsuga menziesii. The sequence continues at coordinate 1,019,994 of LPNX011092734.1, read as the reverse complement.
TTACAACCCCTTCCATTGGATGAATCCATAATGGAAATTGTGTTCTTAAATGAGATTCCTTGGAAAGATCATCACCATAGATATTCTTTCATTCCCCATTACCAATTGGTAGAACATGATTTAGAGTCATTAGTTTCATCTGATATTGTAATTGCTGCTCAACCACAAGTACTTGTCCAAAATGTTGAGTCTAGAGGTAATTTGAGCGATATCACTAAGACCATTCTAGTCAATATATCAGGGAAACCTAGAGTTATTGAGAACATCCATTTGTTGCAAAAATATTCCTCTCAAGAAGTTGATACTTATACAACCCTTTTCAAAGAATTTTGAGATGTTTTTATCTTAGATCTATGAATAAATTATAGGGATTGATTCATCAATTGTCATTAATGAGATCAAGACCTACCCTGATTCCAAGCCAGTTCTTCAAAAACTACAACAAGTACAATCGCGGAAAGCAGTGACCATAAAGGAAGAATTTGAAAAAATTCTTAGAGTTGGGTTCATTTATCCCATGCCACTGAAAAAATGGGTTTCTAATATTGTTCTTGTTACCAAAAAACAGGGCACAATTAGTGTTTGCATCGATTTCAGATACCTTAATAGGGATTGTCCAAAATACAACTACCCTACTTTGTACATCGTTCAAATCATCAATAACTGTGGCGAAAGTTTTATATTTTCATTTATGGATGGTTTTTGTGCCAATTAGAGGAAATTTCAACTCAAAATGGGCCTCCTAANATAATAAAATAATATTTATTAATTTTGGAGGAAGAAAAGAAAAAAACTACTTTTTTGTTTGTATTTTTGACATATCTCTTCGTGTTTTTACTCAAATTTTGACCCAGAGAGCTCGTTGGATGTGGAATTCAATTCCGCATCCAACGAGTACCCACTTTGCATACTTTTGATGGATGCTGCTACCCCAAAAACAAAAAATACCTAAAAAAAAAGTGATGATGACATCATCACCATGTTTTCAGGCATTTGTTGGTTTTGGGGTAGCGGGGTCTGTTAAAAGTATGCCGAGTGGGTACTCATTGGATGCGGAATTTAATTCCACATCCAATGAGCTATCCCGATCGAAATTTGAGTAAAAACATGAGGATATATGTCGAAAATACAAATAAAAAATTAGTTTTTTATGATACATATCCCCAAATTTATATTAAAAAAGTGTTTAAGACCTATACGGTATTTAAAATTTAAAGAAATTTCATTGGCTAACACATAATGACATGGAATTTGAATCAAAGTTAAAAGGCCCATTTTGAGTTGAAATTTCCTCACAATAAGATCGAGATACTCCCTTCTGATCAGCATGAGACTACTTTTATTTGACCATGGGGAACCTTTGCTTATCTTAAGTTACCTTTTGGTATGAAAAATGATGGTGCTACTTTTAAACATGCCATGTCTTATGACTTCCATGACATTAAACATATTGTGGAACCATATATAGATCATTTACCCACTCATTTGGAACATTGGGAACACCATGTTGACCATCTAAGAGACATTTTTCTTAGATGTCGTCATTATAACATCTGGTCAAACCCACATAAATGCGTTCTTTATGTTGATGCAAGTCGATTTCTTGGATTTGTTGTTTCCAAATATGGTATTCACATAGATCCTCTAAATATTGAGGCTATTTTTTCCCTACCACTGCCTACCGACATCATAGAACTTTAGAGTTTGCAAGGGAAGGAAAAATTTTAGTGTTGTTTTGTATGTAACTATGTTGATAAAACACATGGTTTCATGTGTTTGCTTAAAATGGATACACCTTTTGTTTGGGACGATCTTTCACAATGTGAATTCGATACTCTTAAGCATGCTATCACACAAGGGCTTGTGTTGCAAACACCTAATTATACTAAGGATTATTCCTTGTATATGGTTGAATCTCTTACTACTATTGGCATGGTATTGGTTCAAACCGATGATAACGACCAAGAACATGTGATATATTACCTGAGTAAACGTATTCTTGACTCTGAAACTCATTACTCACATGTCGAGAAGTTAGCTTTGTCTATAGTCATCGTAGTCTAGAAGTTTCGTCACTACATTATGCTCCTCACAACCACTGTGTATGTAGATTCTAACCCCATGTATTACATCTTGACCCACCAAGTATTCAGGGGAAAATATCCTTGTTGGATTGTCATTCTCCAGGAGTTCGAATTAGAATTTTCCAAATCCAGTTCAAAGAATTCTTTAGTCTTTGTAGAGATCATGTGTGATATTCCTCATATTACTAAGGAAGCACAACCCATTGATTCATTTCCCAATGAATGTTTTTTCCTCATTAGTATGTCTAACCCTTGGTATTGAGATTCGATTTTGTATCTCCAAAAGCAACACTTTCAGCTAAATGTAAGTCGTGATGAACATTGTCGTATTCATCATCATGCAAAGTATTACCTTATCATTAATGATACGTTGTATCACCATGGTGTCGATTCTATTTTGCAACATTGTTTAACTCATGATGAAGCTAAAACATTGTTAAATGACTGTCACTTTAGAGCTTGTGGTGGTCATCTTTCTGGGATGTCTACTGCCCATAAAACCCTATGCGCTAGGTACATTTGGAACTCAATATTCAAATATTGTATGGAAGCTATCAAAAAATTCTCACCCTATCAGATTTTCCAATCTAAAAAGTGCACCCAACCAACTCCACTCCATCACATCATTGTTTCCAGTCCATATGCAAAATTGGGCATTTATTTCATGCATTGTAATCCTACCTTAGCTACGGGGCATGGCTACATCATTGTAGGTGTTTATTATTTCACAAAATGGGATGAGGCTATGCCTACATATGCTAAATATGTAAAAACTGCTACCTTATTTCTCTTTAATCACATTATCTCTAGGTTTGGAGTCCCTCAATCCATCGTGACTAACCACAGTTCCCTTTTTATAAACTGAATGATGTAAGAATTAATATACAAGATAGGTTTCCATCATGACAACTCAACACCTTACTATCCACATGCCGATGTCTAGGTTGAAGCCATCAATAAGGTTTTGAAAACTATGCTTCAACGAATGGTAGGGCAGGCTAAGTCTAGTTGGCACTTGCAATTATTTTTGGCATTATGGGATTATAGGACTACTGTAAAAACATCCACCGGTTTTACACTATTTCAATTGGTGTACGGATTGGAAGCTACTCTTCCTATCGAGTGTGATATCCCTTATTTAAAGTTTTCCTTGGAACTTTTACCCAATACCACCATGGGAGAAGAACGTTTCTTGTACTTGAAAAAATTAGATGAAACTCGTCGAGATGCAACCTTAGCTAATGAGGTGCATAAGTGATGAATTAAATCTCAATACAACCAATCCATTCAACCTTTCCTCTATAATGAATGTGATTTGGTCCTAAATTATGATAAAAGACATGATAAACTGGGAGACGAAAAATTAAAATCCATGTGGCATGGGCCCTATGTTGTAAGTCATGTTTTTGAGAAAGGAGCCTATGTACTGATAGATTACGATGGGATACCATTGGGTGAGCCCTGAAATGGGATTTAACTTAAAATGTACTTTTCCTAGGTCGACTAGAATAGATACCTTGTAAATATTATAATAGAGTGTGTTGTGTGTAGTTTGGAATTTTTTATGAATGTAGGATTCATCCTAGATAAGAATGGTAATACAATGTCATTTTTTAATGGAAAAATGACTACATGCTTGGGATTTGTGGGTGGTTCTAGTCGATATACATTGAATCTCACATCAATGGCTCGGGTACTTTATTCCCCTACCAGTGATTTGGTAAACTTAGGTGTAACTTGTTTAAGTCTCGCAACGAACAATCTCGCAGAATATCATGCAATTCTTGGGTTATTAACTGAAGCTTTATCAAACGATGTGAGTCAGATTAGGGTTTACTTATATTCATAATTAGTTATTTCTCAGTTAAACCAGGTCTATACTATCTGTAGTCTGTTACTTCTTTGATTATTCTGAAGAGTGCATATTCTTGAAAGATCCTTGAGTTTGTATCATACCAACATATTCCAAGACGTTTAAATGGAAGTTCCTGATTCAATGGATAATTGTGTTTTGGATTGGTATATAGATCACCTTTAACTTTCATTCAAGACAAATCACATGTATAAAAATAATGCATATAAATACAAAATAATTTGTTATTCATGTACAAACACACCATTATAGACACATTTCTGTATAATATATATATATATATATATGATATTGAGGAAAAAATATGAATCCTTCAAATTTGAGTACATCGAAATATGAAGCCCAAATAAATTTTGGTACACCAAAAAGGTCAAAATATGGAGCATACAAGCTTTAAGTATGATATTACAATCGAACATGTCTCCCATCTAGTCCTCATGCTCATGGAAACACATCGTGACACAAGATACTCTATAGAGTAGCCTCTCGAAAAAACCTAAAACTCTTGCAGTATGGTGTTGATAGTGTCGGGAAAGGTCATCAATAGAAATATATGGAACCCTAACTATCAGTCTCTACATGTTTCCTCAATCTCCTGCAATTCCTCTTCAACCTCAATGTTTCAAATTATGATGTTTCTCATCGCCCCTCGCCTCTCGATAGGCGATTCTCCTACGGGCTGTGATGGTTCAATTTCTACATTGTAGAATGAGTTCTTAGTATCAAAAAAATAACAAAAAAAAATATGCCAGAAAATACAAAAAATAATGAATAATGGGATAATTCGTACCTCTCTCGTCCCACTCATTGTCCTTAGGAAGGGGTAGATCAAGATATCCTTATACAGATAATAGCCCAACACATTCCTTAAGCACAAAGGGACAAGTAAATTATTTGGTTGAACACCTACCCGTTCCATCTGGTGGTAAAGTGCCAATGCTTCCTCATAGGGTTCATTCCAAGCATATTCCCTGATCATTTTTCTCCATATCAAGACATTTCGGTGGCATATTCTTTTCAATATCAGCCATGCATCATCCATTCTCCCACAGGAAACATAGAAGTTCAAAAGTTTGATTTTCAAAATAGTTTATTGCTTGATTCCATTTCTGAGCATGTGGGTAGGGAGTTAATTGACCGTAGAAACTGATTTGGTGTCCATATAGACCTGCAAAATAAAAACATGTATGAATATTGAGATTGATATTTAGCTTGATTAAACTATGAGAAAAAACAGTTGGTGACTAACATATGCATAGCAGTTTGGAATTGGATTAAGGAACGAAGCACAAACTCAGTCGAATGAGCAACAATAATCCAAGTCACATGGAAGATGAGATTTACAAACTCTCTTTTCTGTAAAAAGGAAAATTCAGTTAGGAAATCCTCAAAAAGCTATTTGTCATGGGTGGTAAAACCTGCTTAATGGTATTTCATTGGTGGGTTTCCACTAGTGATCAAATTTGAATGATGGGTTTTAATTTCAATTGGAAGGGAATTTATTCTTGGAGCTCAAAGATGAAGGGCCAGTATAAATTAACTAAACCTTTTTCTCAAAAAAATGTAAAAAACAATTTTTATTTTTATTTTACAATTTTAATTAATTGAGCCCCCTCTAATATTTACATGAAAAATGATATCTTTTCAATAAAATCTAATTTGAACAAATTTTGTAACATTGATTTTACAGATTATTAAAATAACAACTATTCTATTGGATTTTTTAGAGTTGGAGCACACTTCATTATACATAAAACTACTTAGACTATGCAATAACTATATTGGGACATCCACGTGATCTTATGCATAGTGCATGATGTTGTAACTAGATATAGTATTTATAGAAAACTAGAACCATGAGAAAATTAATTACTATTAACTACGTAGAAAAGGAATCCACTAAGCAAAATGAATCTGTAATAAACCTACAGCCAAAAAATACATATAAAAGCAACCAAAAACTTAATTCAAACCAGAGAGAGGGAAGTCATCCAACCTCAACATACGTGGGTCCTGCGGTTCAAGGTTGTTCAGTGGAAACTATGGATGAAGCAAATGAAATATCTCTAGGGAGAATGATATCACTATCGCACTATATCGAAATTGCTTAAGTTCCACCTAACAACATTTAGTCAAATAGTATTTTAGGCTTACCAAAATCCCCTCGCTCTAGTTGAATATTGTTGGAGCCATGCAATCCAATGCATACAACATGTGGGATCGAGTAGTTTGGTGGGAATCTCATTTACCTACCACCTTCTCAATTGTAAATGAAATAGTACTCAACGACCTATCCATCACATTATTGATTGGGATCTTACCACCTTGTGACCTTGTGATGATCACACAATACTCATCAATCAGATTGTCGATTGTCATCTCTCCTCCTCTTGGACTAGAGAGTGACACTGGATTCCCTCTTCTAGAGACACTAGTAATAAAATATATTTCCTCCACATATATTGTTAGAAGGTGGGTTCCTACCTAAAAATTCTACTGCTCGGGATCCTACATCCTGATGAGATGCTGCAACGATTGCACATGGGCCTTCATGCCTGGAATCCTGAAGAATTTTAGAATCCCACATTCTATCAATGCCAACACTATGTTTGGATCATTAGTAGCTTAGGAATCGCCCAATTCGTGCTCTCTTTCCTTCCATATAAAGATGATGTGTTTGAAAACCCATGGAACATCCATAAATCATCCATTAGAAACACTTCATGCCAAAAAAAGTTTCAAATTTTGCTTTAATCTATTTTTTTTTTGAACTTTGGGGTCCACCGAAGCTCTTCCTATGAGTGAACAGAGTGACGATTCTCTATCTCCTTGAGTATAGAGCGGGGCTGAAACTCTTTACTCTTTCAAGGAGTGAACTGGCACACCTCTCGAAAGGGATAAGAGAATCAACCCCACTCTCTACTCAAGGGGATAAGGCGCGCTCTTAGCTCCCAAACAATCAACCCAAAAAATATTAAAAGCTTAATAAAAAATAAAATTTGCTACCAAATTGAAGGGGAGGGGTAGATCGTTTACTTGGACCTAACGAATCAACGAATAAATGGTTGTAGATCCCGTAATATTCACCACAATATCACCTTTGGAAGAATTATATTCACCCAAAAAATCAAACGGTAAAATAAAATAATATTTTCTTTTTAATAATGACCCTATTTAAACTATTTTTGGATTTAAAAATGAAAAATAATATTTAATTGAGTAAATATTGTTTAATTTTTACCATTTTCTCTAAAGTCTTGATTATAAAAGTGTTCTAATGGATTAAGGTGGAGATTTTAGGGATTCATTGGAAATTTATTATCTACGAAGGAGTGTTTTGACTTTTTCATACTCCATGTCAAATTGAAAAAGCTTATGAGCATTTTTTAACATCCTAGTTGTGTTCATTAAAAACCAAGAAAAAGGTGTCCAGTCAAGTTTTATCGTTTTTTCATGCTTGTAAAACCCAATATGAAAAGGAACCCCCCTAGAGTTGTCTTTAAGTTCTTTTCAGAGTCTCTAAATAGGAAAATATCGCCAAGTGAATTTGTTTCATTCATGCTTGTAAAAGTATTTGAAAGGTCGTCTATCCAGTGATAGTTTACCCCTTTTTCAGACTGTTTAGACTTATTTATGAAAAAGGTACACTCTAGTTCATCATAACTAGAAAAGTTATCATAGGTATCGGTTGTATTTTTTCAGGCCTTGAGGACTAAATTTATGAAAAAGTCCATTTTGGAGTCTTCTTAGTCATTTTAGACTCTCTAAACATGAAACAAAAACTGATTTTACCTTCTTTGGGGTTGTAAAATTAAACGATGAAGGACCCTTTTTTGGGAATGAACCCCTCATTTCTCAGGTTCATAAAATATGCGAGAGTGGACTCATCCTATGCTGAACTATATCAATAATTTGTTACCCTTTTCAAGCTCGTTAAAAAGAAAAGAGGTACTCATCCATTGTGACGAACAAATTAAGGAATAGGAAAAAAAAATCATTTGTATCAATGGAAGTCTATAGTTACCCTTGAACATGGAACTTGCCTACATTTCATTCAAATAGCTAGGAAATCAACTTGTCATTGATTCAATCCACTTACATGACTCATTTAACTCCTTTGAGTCAATTCAAAAAATGCATAGTCATGCCTTTGCATTACATCTGGTCTCTAACTCATTAAGTCAATGCTGTCAAGTCACTTGTCATGGAATTCAATGTTCAAGGGAATTATTTACCACAAATTACCTATGTAATTAACTTACCTTCCTTCGAGTTTGTCATATCTGAGTTATTCCTATGGATGATCTATAATCAAAATCACTTTAAATCACTTTTGTTCCAAGTTTCATGTCGATGATGAGGGAAACATCATGGCCCTCCTTCGAGAAGTCTATTCTTGTCGATTCCAGCACATCATATAGAAATTAGTATTAGAAACCAATTAGTACTTTGAAACCTGCATTCCTCAATGCCATGTTTCCTCACTTTCAACAGTATGCTTTCATCATTGGCCTTTGATTAAAATATTCCACTGATTGTTCGACTACAACTCATTTATTCGCAGTCAGATGATTGTACTAGGGTACCTTTGGAATCATTGAAATTAATTGTTACTTCCCTTGCACTTGTTAATAGTATACATGAATGACTGGTAATCAAGTGGTTTCTACCATGTTCGACATCAGGAAATCTATTCACATCGATAGAATCGTACTGGTTGGTATTGTGATGAAGATATTGGGTATTTAGGTATTCACTTGAATATTTACCTATCCCTAGGTTGTGATGTAGTATTTCTTGATTGAGTCTATGCACAGATCCCCAATGTATGTCTGGTGGATATTGTCAAGTTTGAGTTAGGATGACATAGATCTATAGTGTATATTCAATATCTATGTCCTGATTTGAGTCTTGTTTATCATGGATCTATAGTGTATTATTGGTAGCTTTGATTTGGCCATTATACATGGAGTTGCAATGTATTGTTAGAGAGCCATGATTTGAATTGGACAGTTTATAAATCAGAGTATCTGGTACTATGTCAATCCTACACTCATCACTCTTTTTCCTTTACATCTGAATCACATCTAGAAAAGTGTTTCACTTATCACATCCCTCTAGCTTCATACTTTGGGTGAAATTTTGTTAAATTTAAAAACTATCGCCTTGACTAATTCCATGAAGTTTATATGCCAAAACCACTTTTGGAGGAATTTTTCCTATCTAGAAGTCTAGTCCTAAGATATCTGACGTATCTTGTCTCTTAACATAGAGCGTCATCCCAACCTGACACATTTTGATAGTTGACATAAAGCATAGGTGACACTCTTTTCCTGTAGGAAAAGAGCATCATCCACTTCGAACTCCTGTTGCTTCTGCGCAAAGAGCGTCAACGCTCACAAAATGAAAAAAAGAGAACTTTCGAGAATATTCTAGATGAAATTCCTCATGGAGGATTATCCCAACTGATCATATTAGGTAGAAATCGAACCCCTAACCTCTACAGATGATCCCACACCTTCCTCCCAAAGAATCTCAACCCATTGTATCTTCGTTTGGCCTATATAAACAAGCTCACCCTCATGAATTAGAGAGGACCAAGAGAGTACCTTTATGCAGTTGGAATCATTCTAGTCGTGAGAGGAAAAAGAGTCCAATATTGTGAGTGAGAAGTTGTAGAGTTTGTGAGTCAAGATATTGTGAGAACGAAGCTTCAACATCAAGTCTTTGGTTTTAGTTGCTTCTCCATTTCTATTAGTACAAATATGATTTCCCTTCCCATAAATAATGTGTGATTGATTCAAGTTGTTTATTGCTTTTCTCCTTGATCATTAGCATAGATTGTTAAGTTACCTTGTTTCTTTCACTTTTGTATCTCATCCTTTGCATCCTTTTGGAGGTGTGTCTTCTTTACAGATGATTGCAAAAGCATCAAGAAGTCAAGGATCATCATTATTAAGAGGTAATAAAGCTTTACAATCAGGTGATCTAACATTATAGGGAAAGTTATATTGTTATGTGTGTTTTGTTCTAGATCTGAACCAATTGGAGTAGGGAAATAATTTGTGTCCACACTTACTAAGGATTTCCATAAACAGTGACCCTATGAGTACATGAATAATTGTTATCCAAAGAAAACAACAAGTGGAAGAATGTCGGGTATGTGTTTTATTCTTTGTATGTGTGTGGTGTAATTGCACATGTGAGCAATGTGCCTGATGATCCCTACCATATAGTGTTATACCATATGCACCAGGAGCATGCGCATAGTGCTCACTTAGGGAGGGTAATAAGGGGGGGTGTTCTAAGTCCCTCCCCCTTTCACGAAGTGGGTTCAAAAATTTTTGGGCTATTTTCAGGATTTTTCTAAAAATATGTAATTTAATCCCAGCTAAAGGATTGGGGTCTATTTATAATATTTGTTAATGGATTTGGGTATTGGATGCTATGTAAAACCTATATTTTGTATTGTGAGTGATTCATATTGAGAATGAGAAACTGGGAGGTGTGGCTCCAAGGTTTGTTGGTTTTCTCGGTTAAGGGTTTCTAGGGTAAATTTCTGTGTATTATGTATGAATGTTGTGGTGTAATCTCTATTTTTCTTAAAATAATTTGTATGTTTTGCTTCTCAACACAAATTTAAAAATTACAAAACATCATAAGCAAACTTTTGTTGTTTCTAATTGTAGAGCATGTAGAAAATTAGAGTTGAGGCACTTTCAGTTGTGTGGCCCCATTCTTGTTAATTTTGCAAATGGTAATAAATATATCATGTCTTTTATTGATGATTACACTGAGATGTGTTGGGAGTGTTTATTGAAGAATAAGTATAAGGAATTTGAAATATTTACAAATTTCAATGTATGGATTGGAAATGAAGCACGATCTCATATTGGCACTTTTCGTAGTGATAATGGATAAGAATATATTTTTAATAATTTTTAAAACTATCTTTGTTAACATGGGATTATGCATCAAATTACTATTCAATTTAATCTTCAATAGAATGGTGTAGAAAAAATCATTAACATGACACTCTTGAATATGGTACATTCCATGCTATTTTTCTAGAATGTGAAATTGATGTTTTTGGGCGATGCAGTTCTGTCTGCAGTCTATTTGAGAAACAAATGTCACTATCAAATTTGGTGTCATTTTTTGACGATGCTTGATCTATTGTGAGATGAATTTTCATAGCTCAACCGATAAACCTCAGGAATAGAAATCGGTGGTCATCCTATGCCTTGCATTTTCATCTAAAATTTAACACTTAGCATGACATGTGTCAACCAAAAGGACCTAGTAAAAAACATGCTAACTGTTAGCCTTCTGATGTTCATCCATCACTAGAATGATGAAAATACATCAGTAAACCAAGGTTAGTCCGTTGGTAAACCAATGACCAACTTTTGATAAACCAATGCTTAACCATCGGGAAACCAACGAAACTCCATAATTATAAATATGGCCTGTTAGGAAATAGTAAGGAGCTTGGCACATGTACCATAAGTGGAACAAGGGAGAGCCATGGGTCACCTAATGGAATTTTTTGATAGTTGGAATGTTTATGGAAGATGTATTGTCAGCATTTCCGACATTTTGAGTATATTTTTGATGGATTTTCCATGTGTCTGATGGTTTTCCATCATAATAAAGGGTCATTTGACCCACATAAACAAACCTATATTTCGATGTTAATCCATTGGACCATCGACGAAAGGTGTGTATTGTAACACCAAAATATTTTCATCCTGATGATAGTAAGATGTGTACTTTCCTAAATACCTAAAAGTATCTATGCCAAAAGAAATAATAAGAGGTTTTTCCTTTTTGAAAACCATTTCTATAAACCCCAATGCACGTTTACTTTTGACAATAGGTGCCAGACATGGTCGATACAGGTTGCACATATACAACAGGCGTTGGTGACACTTATTGCTTTTGTATAGGGAGCATCGCCTCTTCTTGATGCTAATTTCTTGTTTACAAAGTGCATCGATGCTTGATAAAAAGGAAAAAGAGAAGGATCAATAGCCTTCTAGAAGAAATTAGTCATGGAGGCTTATCCCAACAAACTCAGAATAGGTGGAATTTGAACCCCTAACCTATAGGGATGATCCCTTTACCTTATCCAAGTCATACTCAACTCCCTTAATCCATTTTGGCCTATAAATACAACCTCACCCTCATGGTTGAGGGAGGACCAAGAAATCACCCATATTCCATTCAAATATTTATAGAATTGAGAGGAAAAGGTTGAGATCTTGAGGGAAAAGGCTAGTTGGAAGATGAACAACACCAAGGGGTTCATGGTTGTAATTTCTTGTTATTGTTAATACAGTTATGATTTATTTTTCCATAAATGATGTTTAATTTCATTTATAGTGATTCTCCTTTGTCAATTGCTTAGATCTATTAAATTATCTTGTACTGTCTATTTGTTTCTTGTTTTCTTTAAACCTTTTGTAGGATTATCTCTTCATCACCAAGTTTGCAAAAGCTTGAAGCCAACGAAGACAACCTTCATAAATAGGTATATATTCTTTACATTCAAGTGATTTAATAAATCCAAGAAAAAGGTTTTCATTTTCCTCCATTTTTTTCATATCTAAACCATTTAGACTAGGGAGACAATCTTTATCCTTATTGATTGAGTTTTTCTGTTGACAAAGTTAGAGAATCCACTAGAGAGAAGATCATATTCTTTGGTTTGTTTTCATTATAATTTTTCATTCATTTTTTTCTCTAAAGGGTGTTAAATTCACCTTGTTTTTGTTATACTTTGCTTCTCAAGGTCATTTATTGATCCTAGGAATCGTCAACTTATTCACCGATAGTTGAATTTTTGGGTAGTTCTTGTCTTTTATTTATAATTTGCATCATACGCACCTGGGTAATGTTTGGTTATTTGATGCTTCTTGTGTATAGTGACATAGCATCACTGATGCTCATTATAATTTTGTATAAGGCATCGTCAATTCCGTTTCCATGTGTACATAAAGCATCCGTCAAGGGAAGATACACTGGTGAAATTAACACGTTCTATCGAGGTAAGTGTTCAGTGACCCTTTTACTTGGTTAGTGATATTAGATTTGAATTCAGTTGTTCAGAATATGCATAGTGTGTCGTAGTCTACATACTAGATAGGATTGGATATAATTCAATGTTTTGAATAACCTTGAAAGATATATTTTTACGAAAATTTCATGGGTTTGAAAATTATGTCTTGGGTTCATAGTCTGTTCTTATAGATCTTTTTTAATTGTATGTATTTATAAAAGAAAAAAAAATTGTTTCTTCTGTATACATTTGTATAAAGGACTCTTGTTTGTTTACATTCATTTCCAATATTTTTTTATATATAAAAAAAATTGAAAAGAAAATTATCTTTGATTCATTAGTTTCAATCAACATTGAAGTTTTAGATTTACAAAGTAAATGAAAAGTTTTATTTTGATCTTTTACATAATTGGAAATTGTAAAACTAGGAACACGAGTTAGTTTTTTCTTTTATTTTACTAGAGATCAATTTTTAGTGAAGTATAAAGTCCTTTTGTGTTTGGATTTTGGTTTCAAATTTTGAAGGATTTGATTTTTATTGTGTGTTTAAATAAAAATAAAATTATTCTCCTCTTAAATATGGCATATGTTGAAAAAGAAAGTAAAGACTTGCACTTCATCTTTGTGTGGTTTATGAGTTGCATCTTCACATCATTTTTTACACCTAATCGTAAAAAGATAAAATCAAGCGTTAGTTAGGGTAAAAGTTTTAGCAAGATTGTGTTTTAGGTTAGATATGCATTCCGACGTATTTAAATGTAGGAGATGTCATTATTTTCTTGCACACATCCCAGGGAAGGTGTAGTTCTTCAATGCAATTGTTTGTATATAAAAATGTATTTCACATAATTTTCTGGTAGATTGAAATATTCTTTCATGTACTTGATGGTATATAGGAAGGCCCATTTCGAACGGTTGTGCATTAGACATCACTACTACATATTTGAACTCCCACATAGATTGCGTATACTAGAAGTCACCATTAGGATCTTGAGACCAACTGAGTAACCTATTGGTCCTCTTGTTGAAGCAATACATCAAGAATAACACTCGAGTAGCTACTACGCATGTACCGTATAGGTAGTTAGGTATAAATACAAGGGTATGGTTCCAATGCTCCTTGCCACATATTACTATTGGACCCTATAGTATATCATGAGTTGCAGCGAATTGACACTCCTGTGAGGATCTATACTATACATCCCACCTACCACAAGTTTTCTTGTTTCTAATAGACTCAATAGTGCTTTATTTTGTGTATATAGTTAGGAATTTTAAGATAGAGATTTTGGACTAACATTCTAGCAGACCAACATTTAAGATGATCTCGTTATATAAAGGGATTGATTCTTGAATATCCACAAGATCCTATAACCCTCCAAAACATGGAACAATAAATGGATATAACTTCCAATGTAGATATGGGAACTCCCCAAAAATAGGAAGGAGTACCTATGACTAAAGGTGGGGGATAATTTTCTCCTCATAGGAATGTCTCAATAACTAATCTCTAGTCACCTATAGTGGTAGAACAAGCTTTTGTAGGAACATTGGGATCATTTTTTACCATTTATCACCAGGAGATCCAGTAGTGACCATGTTCAGTCCTTCTACACCTTTTTGGTTTTCAACTTTAGGCCAACATATTTTTGAGTTCAGTTCTATGAGTACTACCTCACCTTATTCCATGCAGTTAACTCCTCGTTTTGGTACATATTCTAGAAGCCATTTTACTTATATTTACTATGGAGCAACTGAATCCGGTTGTCTATTAGTCGAATCTGAATATCATTGTAATAATGAAATATGAATAATAATAATATATTGGATGATTTAATAATTACAAGGGTAGCTCTCCTTTATAGGCTTTGAGCGTGTAAACTGAAGGGTTACACCCTTTCATAAGATAATTAACTAATCTAAATAATATTTTATTTTATAGTTGTTACATTGCCACTTCCTTTAAGGAAGCTTTGTCCTCAAAGCTTAAGTATTTTGTTAGTGTTGTTCTTCATTCTAACTCGGTGTTGGTATTAGAATCGAACGAGGTCTCTTGTGCAGAGACTTGCACTTCCTTTCCATTGATGATTTTGCACTGTATTGTCTCATTGTTCCTACATTTATGACTAGGGGTCCAATCATCACCGCATCGATGACATATGTTTTTCTTCTTTTTTCTATTATCAGCGTAACTGTTAGATGACTTCGATCTATTTTCCATTTCATAGGCATATGATTGAGATTTGTGGCATTGATGAATGGGTGACCAAGTAACTGCGCAGTACCTACATTGTGTCTCTTTTTCTTATTGATAATGGTTATCGCCTCTTGCTTTAATTCCTTCCAATTTGTGTTCTGTGGATTTTTCTTTATGTCTTGCTACTTCTATGTTAGGTATGTCATGCAACTTTAACACTTTTTGGAGGTATGGTTTAAGACCTCCTAAATAGGTTTCGAGGCTTTGCTTGTCAGAAAACCCAAATACTCGTGTCAATAAGGATTCCCACTGATGTGTGAATTCCTCAATGTTTCCAACTTGTTGTAGTCTGGTAAGTTTAGTGAAAAATTCATCTTCTTTGATTCCTTGAAGCCTATTAAAAAAATCATTATTGAACAAGTTCTAGATGTAGGTAAAATTATCTCTCTTCCACCATAAGTACCAATTATAGGCGTACCCTTCCATATGCATTGACGCATATTTCACCTTCTCCTCGTCAAATTGAATGTTGTAAATGTCAAAGTATTCTTCTGCTTTGTTTAGCCAAGAATCGCATTGGAATTCACTCCTATTGTATTTCGACAACTCTATTTTTGCCTTAGGTCGGTGCACTTTGTAAGGACGATGTAGATTTCCTTTTGCTTTATGGTTTGATGGTGGCTCGGAACTACTGGACGATGAAAGTGAAATATTCGAATTGCTTCGTCATTGGAGGTGATTTTTAGTATTTCTTGTCTCTACTATTTTACTTATAGCATCTATTTTGGTGTTTAATCGTGCCTCCATATCTGGCAGTACTTGTGTTTCTATCTCTTGCTTAAGCGTCACATTGTTAATCTTTATTTCTTTTTGCAATTCTTCTTGATTTTTTACGTGTGTTTCCTGGGTGGCAACATGAAATGAGGCATCTAGCATGTGTGGATGGCTGACTTGGCCCAGACTGGGTATGAGCCTTTGTAACATCTCGATTAATGTATTATGGTTCTGCACCATGGTGCTCATGTTCTGTGTTAAGGTGTTTATGTTTTGCGTCATGGTACTCATTTTGTCATCCAAGTCTTTTTGTTTTTTGTTCAGGATGTCAAGTTTGTCATCGAGCCTTCTTTCTAGTACCAAAACAAGCTCGTCTTTGAGTAATGTATTGTTATTTTGCATCTTTTCCTTCAAGCCTTCTTGGTTAGCGACAATGGACTTGATGTCCTTCTCCATTTTTTCGATCTTCTCTTTCAGTTCCTCCATGGTCTTGGACCTTGTATATGGAGGTGTGTATTTCGTCGCTATTTTGGCTTTTGAGGTGAATTGAATAACAATATATTAATTAATTAATTAATTATTATTATTATTATTATATTTTTTTATAAACTATATTTTGTATATAATTTTTATTTTTATTTTTTTAAACAAATGTTATAATAAAAAATATAATATTTGATTTTTTATTTTTTTTGTTTTAAATATATTGAAATAATATATATTATTATATTGTGTTTTAATATATTGTTTGCAGGTCGTGGTTTTTGAAGGTTGAGGCGAGCGACGGTGTCGAGTGGTAGTATCGTGAATATGAAGCATGGAAGGGACGATGGTTGGGTGATGGAGGTGAGGTAGGGAAGAGGCAACATGGGGCAGGGTAGGTGGAGAATGGTGATGGCGAGGAGGTAAAGATGTAGACTTGAAGGGGAGGCGTCTGGAGGGGTTTGCATAGGTGGGATGGAGTGGCAGCAGATGGGCGCGGTGAGGGTAGGGACGCGTAGGAGCAGAGAAGGGTGGAACATGCGGAAGGTAGAGCAGGAGGCTGCATGTGAAGGTTGCTAGAGCTGGGTGCCTTTAGCTTATAACCCTCGATTTTACCAACATCTGCATGCGGGTGTCCAATATGGATATAATGTACAACCATAATATTTAATGGTCCTACTGGTCCTTTTTATGCCTTATCAATATTATAACTACCCACATCTAAATTGGAAAGTTCCCTTTTAGAAACCTTAGCTTTTCCTGACTTGTTCAAACTCATAAATGATCCCATTGTGCATGACCATTTTTGGCCATATATACCATCTAAATTACCATTCGATATACCTAAATTCGATGGAAAACAGGGAGAAGAACACAAAATTCATGTTATGACTTTCCATCTTTGGTGTTCATCAAACTCTGATGTATGATTCCATATGTTTGAGGATTTTCCAACGAACTCTTACAGGGACGGCTGCCAATTGATATATTGAACTACCACAACATTCTTTTGGTAATTTTAATTCTCTAGCGATGTCATTACTTAAAAATTTTCAATTACCAATTAGATATGAATGAGTACAAACCTTTTAAATTCACTTCACTAGTCCACCTCCAATCACATATATGATCATATTCATGAGTGGAGATGGCAATGTAGGTTAATCAAAGATCTTATTCCTGATCAATTGTTAGCTGATTGGTTTACTAAATCTCTTCTTCCACCCATTGCTAGATATCTCACTATGGGAGGTGTTGTAATGAAAGAGAAAGCAATTAGTCATGCACAATATCTAGACTTAGTTTATTCTTAGTTTGGAACTTTATATGATTTAATTTTGAATGCTCCTTGTCTTAACATGTTATAGTGTTATTTTCCACATTTCATGCATCATGCCTTGATGGCCATCCCTTGTCCCTACGTAGACTCACTATACCCCATTTACTCATTATAGCCCCAAGACTTTAGTATAACCCTCAATAATACATTTTTGAAGACATACGCAGGTGACTGGTTCTGCATCTCATGTATACGCATCTTGCACCATTACTTCTCCCATACATTGGGTTTTTTGCTAAAAAAAATATTTGGAGTTTTCCCCATCAAGTAATGAATACCTTGATCATTTCCCTTCCATTTGTCGGGAAACACTCCAATTTGACCCTCCATTTCCCATTAGAGGTCTATATTTTGAGCCATTGTGAATCATTAGAGGAGGAGAAACTCTGCGAGTAAAGATACTATAGAAAAATATTTCCCCATTGTTATATGCTTGAGTCTGCATCCCTTTGCTCTTGTTGATAGAACCATTTGTGTTCATCTTCCAATATCTCCATTGTCTTTGTGATCTTGCTTTATTATGGAGGATTGAAGTGGTGGAGGCCCAAGTGGAGGGACTTAGTTTCTCAATTCCAACGAGGTGCTAACAGAGGTTGTCACATTGTATCTCTATTTTATATTAATAGAAATATCCATTTATGATCCAAATTTCATGTGAAATTATGTGTATTTGTAACCATGGGTTTAACTAATTTATGCATGTTTCGATGGAATATTGTTGTAATCTCACAGATCACATAAGGTTACCAATAATACATGCAAGAATATACAGAAATATACACAGATACAAGAGACAAGAACAGATAGGATGAACAGATTATATTATTCTTTATAAATCGTACAAAGCCAAGAACTGAACTGAGTTCTTGTAAGGCTCAACAGCCTAATATATACAGGTTACAAACAGTTACAATCATAACTACCTATCGGTTCACCGAACCGACACGACTATTAGTTAACAGACTCTAATCACTGTGTTTATTCAGCCGACCGACTTAGTCGGCTGATCGGCTAAGTCGGTCCCTCGACTTAGTCGGCTGATCGACTAAGTCGGTCTTCGTTCAAGTCGACTTATGTCGACTTGCTCCTTCTACATATCACCCACAAACAAAACATTTCTTCGTCCCGAAGAAAGAGGGAGGTACCAAAATTGAAATCCTGTCGAACCCTTCAGACTTGCTCCTGTTGCGGACTATGTAGGCGGATGGTCGACCGTCGCTGAACGCATACTTCGACGATGGCTGGGGCTGTGATGGCCAATTGATGCTGAAAGTCGGTCCAGCTCTGTAATGCCTTCTCGATATCGATGGTCAAGGTAGTGAGACTTGACAGGATCGACATCTTTTCAGACATGGAGTTTTCTGCTATGTTTTCCATGGTCAGGCCCAAGATTTGATTTTGCTCGTCTGCAGCCTGGAGGAGTCTCTTTATGTGGGGACAAAGGTTGATAACTTTCTCCAGGTTAGGTAGAGCCTGTTGAACCCACTGATGGGCCTCACGTTCTAATTTCTGCAGCTTGTTGGTTTCCATGACAATCTGCTCTTCGACGGTCTGCCTTAGTTCAGCTTCTGTAGACTTCCGAGCTTCTAGAGCTTGGATGCCTTGTCTGGTTTGTCTTGTCTGCTGGTATACCTGTCCATAGTGTGTCGGCCAATCTCTGAGTACTTCCTCAGTGACAATAGATTCCTCCATATGGTCCTGTAAGACCTTGTATGCCTCTGAAAATGCAGTGTGTTGGGCCAACAACAGTCGGGCAGTTTCTTCCTTCTGTTCTGCTTTGGTCTCTTGGAGGTGTGTCTGGATGGTCGATACCATCCCTTCAAATATCTGATATGCCCTCTCCAAAGGTCGATCTATGGCTACTTCGACAGGGCCTGGAACAATGGATTGAGTAAGATACCTGCATTTGTCGAGGAACTCGACTTCTTCTGTCTCCTTATCCTTGAGTTGTTTCCTTAGTCTGGTCGTCCTCCTCTTCGACTCTTTTGCTAGGGTGTTGAGTAATTGGCCGACCTCTGAGTCGGTCAACGAGCTTGCATCCTGTAAGCTAATCCTTAGCTGAGCGGGTCTAGGAAGAGGTTCTGTTGTCTCCTTTGCTTGTTCTGTTGGTTTGTCATGAGGACCTGCAGAAGTGGAAGGTGGATCAGAGGTCGAAGGGGTTGGTTCGGTGGTCAGGGGTTTTTGTGTTTGGGGAGGTGGTACGTCCACCTCCGGCTGTGATGATGATGGGGGTGTTGGTTGTGAATCAGGAGGTGGTGATGATGGTGGTGAAGGTGGGTTTCCTGATCCTGGTGGTGAAGGGGAAGAACTGTGGTCGGAAGACATAATGTCTTCTTGCGGTCGGTAGTCAGTGAAGGTCTGTTCAGTGCCTGATACATCGCCACCTTCTCGAACCCTTGTAAATACTTTTGTTTGTTGGGCATATGTCTTTTTGCTTGCTTTTAGGGGAGTTGTTGGCCTGATTGTCTGCGCCGATTTGAACAGTGCAGGCAGTGTTGCAAAGAAGGATTTAAGCTCATAGTCCGAGCTTGCCCTGGCTCTGAGTGCCTCAGGGATAACTCTTTCAAATACTTCGGGGGAAACATCGGCCTGCTGCACTGGTGCTTGCTCCTCGACTATTTTAGTCGGAGATGGAGGGGGAGGAGTTGTCACCAGGTCGACCACATCTTCAGACAGTGGTGTTGTTTTGGCCTTCTTTGGCCGACCTTCCGGTGCTCCTGCTTCAACAAAACGTTGAAACTGGGTTTCAACAATTACCTTATTTGCTCGGGCATCCTCGACAATATCGAGTGCTGTTGCTGCCAGTTCTTCGTCGTCGTCGGTGGAGTCAGCAAGGAAAAGCTTACGCTTACCTTTTCCTTGCTGACATTTCTGCAGTTTGATGTTCCTTCTGGCAATGGCTATCTCCTTCACCAATTTCTTGATAATGCTCCGAGACACAGCATATTCAGGGTTGTCTTCCTCGACTTCCCCTGTCGGGGTCTGCAGAGGGTCGGCAGCTGCTGACTGTTGTACTGTTGGGGTAAGGGGAACTGTCTGTTGCACTGCTGGGAGTGTTTGTACTGGTGTTTGCTGTTGTTGTTCAGTCGACGGGAGGTCAACTACTGGTGCAGTCGAGTGCTTCACTGTTAAGTGCACCCGACCAGGAGTTCCGGTCGGAGTATCCTGCATCACAAAGGTGCTAATATACAAGTGCAGCTCGTAATCTTCCTCCTTCTCCTGGTCGGTCAGAGGTTCGACTATAGAGAAGTCGACCTGTTTTGCAGCCTCCGGGACTTGAATTTTGGTTTTTGGTTGTCTAGACAGCTCCCGAAAGATCTGGTCGACTGTGGGATAGTAGTCTAGGTCCCTGGCATTTGAATCCTGAGTGTTTGAGGACCATATTGATGTATGGTCGAGCTCCAGCTGGATGTGTGAGTCGGCTGGGTGGTTTCGTCAGATGTTTTGGGTCACCCTCCACCTTGTCGTTCGCAGCTTAAGCTGCTGGAACCAGTTTTCCAGAAGTACCTTGCCTTGGTTGAGTTCATGCACAGTTCCTTTTTGGGAAAAGGGTTTGAACCTGTGCATCTCGAATATAGTCGGCTCTCGGAAGACGGGACTGCCTTCCGGGCATATATAGTACATAACAATCCAAATGATTAAGGAGGGGAATTTGATAATACCTCCTATTTCATGACAGCGCTCGCATATGGTTTTGACCAAGTCTACGAGGTAGTCTGCCCATCTGAAGATTCGTCCGTCGGTTGCAATTTTTTCGACGGCGTCCAGCATTTCCAATTTGAGGTCACTGCTGCGACCAGCCAAGGTGAGAGTAATGGCGATGATTTTCGCCACGATCTGTGGTGTTCGTGCGTCGATCTGACTGATCATCAAACCCTTGGAGTTTTTACCCGACGCCGAACCTGTAAGGCGTTCGACTAGCCCTTCCTTGATCCCAATGGGGACCGGGTCACCCTGGTTTGACAAACCAGTAAGTCGGGAGATAACATCTCCAGTGATGTCGACTGGTCGGTCAAAGTAAAATCGGCCGTTGTGGTAACGACTGATAATGAATTTGACCGCGGCTTCCTTCGTACCAGTGAAGCTGGCCATGAGAGGTGCGTTTGCATAAGCATATATGGTGCTATGCTTAATTTTCTCAGCCTCCTGGGTGATGCGTCGGTCTTCAAATGCCCATTCTTGAATATCCGTCCACAGCTTTTGAAATGGACCCTCCTGGACTTTCACGTTTTGGATTCATTTTAGTCGCTGGAGTAAGGGTGAGTCTGCTACCTGAAGTTCTTGGGCCTTAGCCGCAGCTCTGGTGCGTTTGGGTGCCATGGTTTCTGACTGAACAGACTGGTCGGAATTCTTACAAGGTTCGCAAATTTCAGTCGACTGGGAGTTCGAATGCTCTGTAGGTACGTGGTGTGGTGAATGAACTGTGGAATGTCCATTATTTATAGGAGCGGTTGGGGTGGATTGTTGAACTGGGTGAATTAATGACGGACTTGACAGTCCAACTGCAACACTCGAGTGCGATTTCATGAATCTGGGGCGGGGCTTGAGGCCATTAATGTGGGATGGGACGCTATAGGTCGGCGGTTGGTGTCGTTGGTGAGAACGGTCGACATGGTCGGTCGATGAAGATGGTCGATGGAAATGAAGTCGGTTGTCGAAGGGGTGAGTGGCTGTCATGATGGTTGTTTTATGAGTGTATTGTGTTGATTTGTGGACTATTTATAACTTTTTATGTAGTTTTTGGTGTCAGTTAAGACCGTTATATGATTTTTTTTTTTTTTTAGGCCCTGTACCGTTTAAGTCGGGCTCCATTAACAAGCTTCCGAAATACCAGGCCCTGCAATGTTTTTAGTCGGACCGACCCATTGGGATGTATTTCTTCGACCATGTACGGGCCCATCCATTCTGTGTGAAGTTTCTTAGGCTTGCCTTTGACTCGACTGTTATACAGTAGGGCAAGGTCACCGACTGACAGATTTTTGTTTCTGATATTATGGTCGTGCCAAGATTTCTGCTGTTGTTTGTGAATTTCCTGGTGTTGAATAGCCATAACTCTATGTTCTTCCAGCTTACTGAGTTGGAATATTCGATCCTTCCTTGCATGCTCGATATCGATATGTAGTAGTTGTGCAACTATAGGTGTCTGTTGTCTGAAGTGTAGAGGGACGACTGCTTCTTGTCCATATACCAGTCGAAATGGGGTTTGATCAGTCGACCGTTTGTAGGCTGTCCTGTATGCCCATAAAACTGCAGGAATCTTCTCATCCCAGTCATCTTTGTCGGTATTGCAGATTTTAGTTAGTCCTTTCGTCAATGTTTTGTTGAAAGCTTCAATCGCACCATTCGACTGAGGATGGTATGCTGTACTACGTCGGTGGTCGATATGAAACTTGTCGGTTAAATTTTTGATTGTTTTGTTAATGAAGTGTGATCCTTGGTCACTAATCAGTGTAAGTGGACATCCAAATCGAGTAATAATATTTTCATAAATGAACTTTGCAGCTACTTCACTTGAACATGTGTCGACAGGTTCAGCTTCTGCCCATTTAGTAACATATTCTACTGCAGTGATGATATACCTTGCACCTGATCGTCGGGCTGGGACAGGGAATGGTCCTATGAAGTCTATAGCCCAGATTTCAAATGTAAGACTAGGGCTTACAGAGATCAGGGGAATTTCTGTACTCGGCAGTGGTCGACCAAGTCATTTGCATCTGTCACATCGACTAACAAAGGTTTTACAATCCTTATGAAGCGTCGGCCACCATAATCCAGACTGTTGAATTTTCTTAGCAGTTGTGTCGGCCTGAAAGTGTCCTCCTGCTGGTCCGTAGTGTGCTTCGTGCATGATTTGCTCTCGTTCATGGTCGAGTACACATCTTCTAAGAACATCATCTAACCCCATTTTGTATAGAAATCCATTGATGAGACTGTATGGAGCAGCCTTCATAGCTAGGATTTTCTTCTTCTTAGTGTTCAGACCTTCTGGTGCCTGACCTGTCTCTAAGAACTAAGCAATCTCCTCCAGTTCTTCTGGTACCGCCTCTACACGAAATAGATGTGCATCCGGCAAGTCGTCGTCGACTCCGGTCGGTTCTTCTCCTGTGTCGATTCGGGATAGGTGATCAGGTCCGGCATTGAGCTTTCCTGGTCGGACTACTACTTCAAACTCAAACTCTTGAAATAGAAGTAGCCATCGACAAATTATCCCATGGTGAAGAGGTTTTTTTACTAGGTACTTCAAAGCTTGATGGTCAGTGTAAAATATGAAGGGGTTAGCTAATAAGTAGTGTCGATACTTCTGAAGTGCGAATACCATTCCTAGGGATTCTCTTTCGGTGGTCGAATAGTTTCTTTCAGCCTTATTTAATTTTCGACTGTTGTAAACTATAGGGTAATCCATCCCATCATCTCCTGGTTGAGTCAGGATTGCTCCAATTGCTATTCCTGATGCATCGATGTGCACATGAAATTTGGTCGACCAATTTGGAAATTTAAGTATGGGTGCTTCGACCAGTTTTCTCTTTAATTTGTCGAAGGAGATCTGGCATTCTTCTGTCCATTTAAATTCGATATCGTCCTTCAGTAATTCTTCTAGAGGGTAAGTCATATCAGAATAATGTCTGATGAATTTTCTATAATACCCAGTATGACCAAGTAAGACCCTAACTTGTTTAGGATTTATTGGGGGTTTTAGGTCAAGAATAATCTTTATTTTAGCAAAGTCTACCTTGATTCCTTCTTTGCAGACAATATGTCCTAAGAGTATGCCTATGGGAGTCATAAAGACGCATTTCTTAATATTGAGGGAAAGTTGAATCTGTCGACATCTTTCTAGCATAAG
>LPNX011092734.1:970956-994716 GCA_001517045.1 Pseudotsuga menziesii | reverse complement strand
AGTTTAGTCTGATGGGTGTCCCACCATCGAGCTGCTTGACCTGTGAAGGTTTCTACTAGGGTCTGTAGTCGGCCATGTTCTCCAATGTTTTTAGACACTTTTTCAACATGCATGACTGGGGATTCCCTCTCCTTATACCTAGGTTGTTGCCTGGTGTTTTCGTTGGTCAGTTGTAAGGTAGGGTGTTCTCTTATTTTTCTCTCAAAAATCTTGGGGATAATTGAGACTATAAAGCACTGTCGGGTGGGTTTTTTCTGTACTGTTTGGATAGTCCAGCACCCTCTTGCTTGTGTTTCGTAATTTTCTATTTCCCAGTCGTAGAGTTCAGCATCTGAATTATATCCGACTGAGTCGGGGTTACCTAAGTAAAGCTCCCCATAGCTATTTGGTTCAGTGTAGTCATTATTGTTGTGGATTTGGTATAGATGTCTAACATCAACCTCGTCCTCAATAGGTTCTATCCAAGGCTTTCCTTGGGAAGGGTTGATGGGTACAATGAATTTTTTGCCATTTCCTTTTAGCTTGATCCTTTCTTTATCTAAGGAGATAGAGGCTTTCATCTTTCGACCCCAAGGTTGACCGACAAGGGCTGGGAAGGAGCTAGATCCTTCCTTAGGGTCAATAATTTCAAAATCAACCTTAGTCGATATACCTTTAATGGTGGTGTCTACATTTTTCCACACCCCAATAGGTTCAATAAGACCTTGGTCGGCCAGTTTTAGGTAGATTCCTGACTCATAGAGTCGAGGTTTACCCATTTGTTCCCATGTATCCCTAGTCATAATATTTACTTGAGAGCCAAAATCAAGGACTACTTGTCGTACGTGGTATCCTTAAATTTCTAGGTCGACCAGTGGGTCGACATCATTTTTATCTTTTTGATTTAAGCTACAAATGTTCTTAGTTTGTTTCTCGGGGTTTGTGCTTTTGATTTGTTGCAATAAATCAATGAATTGGCCTACAGATTTGTCTGTCTGAATAAGATGGGTTAATTGTTGGGTCGAGCTAAGTCGACTGTGAATATTGTCTTTGTGCTGTGCAAGATTTTGAAATATGTGTGTAGCTTCTTGGTATGTGTGTTGTTCCTTGCTAGGGTCAGGGTATGCATTTGTGTGTGTGATCTTGCTAATCTGAGGGTTGTCAGGCCCTGTTTTGGTGCCTTGTCGAGTGACAATGTGTAAATTCTTAGTGTTTATTACATCATTCTTCTGGACACAAGACAAGACATTAACATTCTTTTTATTACTAATTTTTTCCAACATTGTAGGGAAATCCTCCAAGGAGTGATCGACTACACCACAATGTGTACAAAATTTAAGATCAGTCCTGTCCTTGTACGGACAGTCTGCGCATCTGTGCCCTTCTTTGTAACAAATAAAGCATTGAGTAGGTCGATGACTTCGTATTTATCGATTCCCAACGAATCAACCTGTTCTTCCAAACCCTGGTCGTCGATTGTCATTCCGACGGTCGTAGCGTTGGCCATCATTTCGTTGCCCATTCTGGTTATTATTATTGTTCTGCTCTGTGTTCTGTGCTACAGCATTAGTCTGGTAGATGGCCTGGTAGTTTTGTCTATTTTTGAGGTTAAGATGGCAGTCGGCCGTGTTGTGATTTACAATTTCGCAGATAGCACACCATGAAGCTTTGCCATTCTTCATAGTGTAAGGACAGTCGGCGGTGGAATGGTCTCCTCATTCCTGGCAGATGTCGCAAAACGCCTTTGTCTATACAAAACAGACATCTTGTCGACTGAATTGCTGTCGACAGTTATCTTTTGTGTGTCCGGCTGTTGAACAGTTAGTACACCAGATGTCTTGGTTCTTAAGTGTGAGCTCTTTCAAGGACTTCTGCATATTTTCTAGCTGTTCTTCCAAGCGGTGGTCAGTCGGGCAGGCAGGTATGTCTTCATCCATCTCGACCTGCAATTCTTTTGTCAACGCATCTTCGTACGACTTGAAGGTCTCCAGACTGATGTGTCGGTGAACTTTCTGTGAAAGTCCTACAAGGAACCATTGAATGAGTAATTGTTCATCTATGACATAGTCCAACTGACTCAATAGATCCTTCCATCATTTATCGTAATCGCGGACTGTTTCTCCTAGATTCTGTTGGGTCGTTTTCAACTTCTTGGCTGCCAGGTGTTTAGCGTCTGGAGTCTTGAAAAATGATAGGAATTGCGCCTTTATCTCTGATTTTGTTGCTCTAGGTTGTCTTTCGGTAAATGTCATATACCATGTGAGAGATCTTTTCCGAAGGGCTCCTGCGAACTGGGCTATCTGTCGGTCTTCTTCTGTTACTTTGTTAGCCTCCCATATCGACTCGCAGACAAACCAGTGTCGTCTGGGGTCTTCGTCACCCTCATAAAGGCGAATCTGAGCAGATCCGTGACCCATGTCGGAGTCACTGTCACTACTCTCTGATGATGTCGGAGGTGGAGGTGGAGGAGGTGGTGTTGTAAGGGGTGGGGTTGTTGAGTCAGTCGAATCTGTCGGGGTGACGATGGGGTTTTGGTCGACGGAAATTGTGCTTCCGTCGGTTGCCGACTCTTTCTCGTCGAATAGCGGATTGTTGATAATTTGTCTTCATAATGACCCACTGTCACTTTGCGTGCTCAGGTCTGACTCTTGTGTATCTTCTGAAGTTGTATGTGGCAGGGGGGGTGCTCCTTCATGTGTCGGCAGGAGCAAGTGGATACTACGAAATGAGGGTGCCGTTTGAAAGGTCACCCAATTCCCTTTGATCGGTCGATGTATTACAAGATGTCGACCCGGATATGGTTCGTCGCCTAGTCGGCTCCAGAGTGTAATGTCGCCAGCTCTTAGTCGAAGGTCATCTTCTATAATAGTTTGTATTCTGGTACGCGGATTTACTGTGGAAAGGGTTACTCCTTCGTCAGGAACAATTATTTGGAGAGCTTCTGGCTACTCTATCCACATTTCGTCATCTTTAGGGGACCCCTCTTCTTCTTCGCCTTCTCTGCGTCGGTCATGAGCCGACTCTGGCAGTACGTCATCATGGTCGGTCTCCCTAGGGTTTCGCTGTAGCTCTGCGGCTCTTTCTCATCTGGCTTCCCTTCTCTGCTGTCTTTCGTCCCTTTCAATTCTCTTAATGTCCGACATACTTTCGTACAATACTATGCCTTCAGGTCCTCTTCGGTCGATTGTTCATTACTGGTGACTAAAACTCTGGTCGACTAGAATCCACTATGCTCTAGGTCCGACACACGACCAGCTACCCCCCCATGGCCTACCCGACGCTTTTTAGAAAGCTTGGATAGTGTCTACTTACTCAGGAAGTATTCCCACTCCCTTTCAGCAATAAAATTTTCCCACTTCTTTTGCTTCTCCGCCCAGTTAGTATTTGAGGGTGGTTCACGTAATAGTGGTCGAGCTTCGACAATATGGCCTGCACCTTTGTCTATTAAAAACTTGAACAGCAAAGTCGGCAAGGAACACAAGAATTGATCAGTAAATTCTGTGAAAAATTTTTGTCGGACAGTTTCGACAGAAGTCCTGTCTTCGACTGCTTGTTGCTCACAGAAGTTGTCGGCTATATTTTCGAACCACTCCGATAGATTTGTACGTCCTCCTCGGATCAGTTTCTGGAGTAACTGTTCTTCTTTAGTCTTGTCCGGTTTTCTCATCCAAAAGCTGCTTCAACAGGTGTGGGACAGATTCGACAAACTTTTCGTGAGTCTCAGTGAAAAATCTGGCTATTGCTTCTGCGACGATCAATTTGTTCCTTCGGGCGTAATTTTGTAGATAGCTAGCAATTTTTCTCTCCCACCAGTCCTTTATCTCCTGCTCTGGTATCATATGTGAGCATATATCTTAGTTATGTACTACCGGCAACGGAACCAATGTTGTAATCTCACAGATCACATAAGGTTACCAATAATACATGCAAGAATATACAGAAATATACACAGATACAAGAGACAAGAACAGATAGGATGAACAGATTATATTATTCTTTATAAATCGTACAAAGCCAAGAACTGAACTGAGTTCTTGTAAGGCTCAACAACCTAATATATACAGGTTACAAACAGTTACAATCATAACTACCTGTCGGTTCACCTAACCGACACGACTATTAGTTAACAGACTCTAATCACTGTGTTTATTCAGCCGACCGACTTAGTCGGCTGATCGACTAAGTCGGTCCCTCGACTAAGTCGGTCCCTCGACTTAGTCGGCTGATCGACTAAGTCGGTCTTCGTTCAAGTCGAATTATGTCGACTTGCTCCTTCTACAAATATTCTTGATTGAATCCTTACACTTGATATGTTATTCTTGGATATCTATTTATTTTTGAGGGGAAATTGTAGGGACAATATTTTGATCAAGAGCTCAACGATGGCCATATTCAAACATCTAGTTGATGTACCGTTCTTATCCCTTAGTGGTTAATTTCTTTAATTTATCTAGCACGCTTGAGAATGGATTCGATCCCTAGTGTTATACTATCTGTTGTGTTCCATCCTAAGCCATAGGAATATTTTCTACATAACATAATTGGAGACTCCACTAGGGATTTTCCCTTTTTTTCGGGTTTTTTGGGTGCATTTTTGCTCGAATTGATCTCTGTTTTTATGTGTTTATGTGTCGCATTTGGTAGTATGTTCATTGATTGACAGTTCCTTAGAGTGGTTTGGCCCTTGGATATCTTTTTACCACCTTCCTCTCTGTATATGTGGGTTACAGTGATTACAGTCACGTATATACATGGGTTGTACACCCTTGTTATTTTAATAGTCGCACATATATCCCATTTGGTTGATATCTTGGTGTGTGAAGTTTCTGGGTAGGTTATGAGTGTTATTGGGTCTTCTAGGGTCCTTATGCTATATATTCATTATGCCTATTGTGACTTAAAATCTCTTTTTTGTTTTTTTTAGAAATTTGTTCTTGTCAATTCATCCCTTTTTGTTTTGCTATTAGTGCACTATACTTAATTCTTGGTGTCTTGCTTGGATTATGTTTGCTATTTGCTGTAGAGGATGAGAGTTTAATGGATTTTGTTTCATTTTCACTTATTTATTTTGAATATACAAAAATAATTTCATTGTTGCATATTCACTTGCATTTTTCATGTGCATGAAAGTAAGTACTTGCATTGGTTTTCTTGGAATGAGATTAATGTTTATGCTTTCATTTAAGAAAGATTTGATTTGCTTTCGAAAATAAAAAGGAATTATTGTGAATTTCATATAGTGGCATACCATTTTTTCATTTAGAAAACAAAGTTACACTTGACATTGTTTTTAGGTGTGCACATTTTCTTTTATTGATGAGATATAACATCACTAGTTTCATGATCATATCCCTTGAGTAAGCACAACCTATTATAATGAATTATTAGCTTAAAGTTGATTAGAACAATTTTATTTTATGATGCACCAACACTATTATGTTTTAGAGTCTCGGAATATTATTTTTTAAGTAAATTTCTCCAATACTATAAAACAAAAACAATTAGGTGTTTGACCAGGGAGAGGAGAAATCCTTGCTATAATTGGTGTCTTAGGAATCTCTTTTTACATAGGAGTTAATCACGAGGAATCGCACATGTTGATGGTGGGTGTTAACCCAAAAAATCCCTCACTCAGCTCTACATGGCCTACAACACCCAAGGACACCCATGCATGACCTTTGTATCACCCCATTAGACCCCCACACCCTCAAAAAGGCTTAAAAATGAGTAAAAGGGCTTAAAAACCCCAAAAAGGATCCTAAATAACTCTCCTAGCGGCTAAAGCCTCCAAAAAGGGGCTAAAACCCCTCAAAGGAGCCTAAAACCCTAAAAGGATCCAAATTTAGGGCGAAAGGGGCTAAAGCCTTGACTAAGGGCTTAAAACCCTAAAAATCCCCAAAAAAGCTATAAAAGGAGGGGTGGGGGTCACTCTCAAACAACTCTTCCCTTGCATACTGTTATGCTGCTTGTGGATGCCTTGAGACCCTTTGTCTCTCAAGCCACCCACATCCCCTTCTCATCCACTCATCTTCCCCATTGAGTCGTAGCTCCTCCACTGCTGAGTGAGATAGAGAGGTGCTTCTTCCAGCCAAGGCATGGTGGCCCATTTCACCAAAGAAGAGGTATACCATTGTTTGTTCATGCTTTTGTTTTAGTAGTTTAGTTGTTTTCTAACCCATATTTGCTTTTAGGTTTGTTTATTAACTTGTTTTGCAGGTTTATTGCTGTTCTTAATAGTTGTTTGCAGGTTCTAGGAGCAAAGCCCTAACCTTGTTTGCAGGGGGGCTCACGGCCATTTCTTATCCATCTTTTCTTCCTTTCCGTTCTGTTTATTTTTCCTGCATTTTACCACATAGGAACCTATCCTTCCATCCTATAGACAGAAGGTAGCCATTCCTACCCCTGTAGCAAGGAGAAATCCATACTACAGAACTGGCGACCATACCAGGTCAATCCCACAGGATCCCTGGTTCAGTTTTTTAAATTTCAAGTTTTATTTCAGTTTGTGCCCTAGGTTTCAAATTTCTTGTCAAATCTAGTTTAAATCCTATTTATTTACATTTTATTGTTTCTGCCAAGCCTCCACAAGGAAAATATGAGTGTATTTGGCCACAGTACAGGTTACTGTTGGCCGGATCTGACTCAGGATAAAAAAAAACCCCAATCCAGAGCAAGTCGCACTTATCAGGCCTAAACAGGGGACTAGGTCACTCATTTAGGCCTGACAGGCGTGACCAAGTCACCCTTTTTCCCCTGAAAGGTGCAAATTCCTTCAGAAAGGTAGACCGCTTTTGTATGTGAAATTTGTGCTACCCCCTCGCCTGTTTCTGGAAAAATTTGGAGACCCCCTAGCCATATTTGACCCGAAATGTGCAGTTTGTCACTCAGAAGTTAATTTTCAATTTACTAATGACTGTTAGTGTGGCTCAACCACCTTTGTCCAGCACAATAGTCCCATTTTTGTTTCTGTTTCAATTTACTGCAATTTCATGTACAAACAAAGTGTAAATTAAAAAAAAAAAGTTGGTTAATCAACATAGCCTAACTAAAAATGACATAAAATTAACAGTGTTGCTTACCCTTCCTCCTCTACCCAGTCATCACCCTTCGGGGTATTCTAGGATAAGACGAAGGGCACAACTCGTATAGTAATAGGCCCTTCACCCAATATTGTTCTAAGCCATTAAAAACAAATGACTTGGAAGGTAGAGGGGGTAGAGAAGGAGGGATTCTCACAGCGCTAAGTGTCCTCCCTGTTGACCAACCTTGCATCCGGGAGGTGACCTATGGATCTATGGATGGGATTAGTCCCATTTTATTGAGAGCCTAGCACCTTCTCTTGGTCGAAGAAGAATATAGGTGTAAGATAGTCACCTAGTTAGGTTATCACAAATCAGGGTAAAAAATGGTATCTGTATACAAAGTTGCTATTTATTTACTGCTTTCAACCACAATATGATGAATTCATAAACCATTTTCAGCCACCAAATAATAGAAACATAGAAAGACATACACACCATACCACATAAATCAAACCAACTCAATTCATGACACTGTGAGAGCCACTAAAATTGATTAATTTACACTAAGTTCAAAAATCTGTAGTCTTTGAGGACATAAGTCCCTGACTGCCTTAACCATGGGAAGTACTTGGACTCTGCCCAGAAACTCATTGTGAGGAGTACCATGGGAACCCCAAAGTAGCTAGCCACTGAGAGGAATTGCTAAGCCAAATGGGCAACGACCCCCACCGATTGAGTAGAACGCCCAGGAGGAAAAATCCAAGCGTTGTCTTCTGGCAGTCTTGGTGGCCGAGTGACCACCTACAGCCAATATGAAGCCATTGAAATTGGGGTCCAAAATATCATTCCCACCAATTTGATACACAAATATAACACAATTGATCCCTCATGCTCTTCCTCACACCTAAGAGGCGAAGCACCACAATTCGGGTCATTGAACCAGTACCGTCGAGACCGTTCTCAACGACCTCTCACACCATCAGAAGGCCACACAACCTATGATTTAGATTTAGACCCATATCAGTCTACACCAGACCTAGACATAGCACCATCAAGCCCCATGGCTGGTGCAAACGCAGATCCATTTTCCAGCATAGCAATTGCTAGTGGACCCATGTCCACACTACAAATTATCACCAACAACCCTGTAGGTGGCCCCAGCACAGTCATGCAAACTGTCATCAGTCAGCTGCCACCACCCATAGTAACCACTCAGGCTATCCCATCTGCAACACTTGCAGGCAATGGACCTTCCACATACATTGCCCCTCCTGTCACACAGGGGGGCAGTGCCCCTTCCACATACACTACCCCTCCTGTCACACATGGGGGCAGTGGCCCTTCCATCCACACTATCCCTCACACCACACTTGGGGGCATTGGCCCATCTACAATGGCACCACCAGTACCCCCAGCTATGCAGGTACATTATGCACCTGCAAACCCCACCATCATACCTGCCCCATCTCACATCAACCTGGGGTCAAATCTACCTTTCATGGCTCGTCTTAACTTGCCTGATTTGGCTCGATTGACAAACGACTCCATCCACCATCAAGCCTTCTGGCCTCCCATGCCAACCAAAATTCCCTTAGACATTCCCAAGTTTGAAGGGAAGGTAGGGGAGTGTCCCCAAAACCACATCATGAAATTTCATATATGGTGCTCCTCAAATAGCATCATAGATGACTCGATTAGGCTAAGACTGTTCCAACGCACCCTCACAGGTGCGGCATCCAAATGGTACATTGAGCTACTGCAAGCCAAGTACCCAGATTTCAACTCCTTAGCTTTCATGTTCCTGCAGTATTTCCAACTCCCCGTCAGATATGACGAAGGGGTGGAGATATTGTTATCCTACCACCAGAGCACCGCGACCCATATAACCGACCACATCCATGAGTGGCAGTGACGTCGTAGTTTGTGTAAGATCCAACTTGACGATAGGATATTTTTGGATTGGTTTCTCAAAACTTTGCTCCCACCCATAGCAAAGGACGTCGCATCGGAATGTCCCTAATCCGAAGAAGAGGCCATACTAAAAGCCCAACAGTTTGACCTGATATACACACAGTCTGGATAACTCTACACCGTCATTCCAGACGCTCCCCATCCGGGTACCCCCTATCGGGATGCACCGGGGGCATCCCATGCTGCAAATGGCATCATAGGCTCGGCCTCCCAACAGTCATAGCACCATCCGACACCACCTGTAGTTCCACTACAACCAAGCAACATTGCTAGTATTGCCTACCAAAACCAAACTCCGGACTATGCCAAAATGATGTCCCAATTCGGAGCAACAACTTCCTATGCACAACCTACACCACTACAGTAGGTGGAGGCCTTGGCATGGAAGACACAGTAATACACGGGGAAAATGCCCACATTTGTGGCACCGCCACCCACCCAAATTTATTATGCACCACCAGTGTAAGCGGTTCAAGCCCCCGCCCCTGCTCCACCTACTCCGTTGGGACAAGTATTTCACAACAAAAACGTCCCAACCAACTTTCCCCCAACAATCAACAAGGGAAGGCTAGAAATAATCAACCCTAGAACCAAGACAATAACCAACCGCAGGAAGGCGGTCAACAACCAAACCCTCCCAACAATGCCACAGCAAACCGACCTACCCAAAATCCTTCACGACCAAATGCACCAAGACGTAACGCCCCATTGCGCACAAACCAACCATGCATAATCTGTGAGGTCTACGGGCACTACACATTCGAGTGTCCCCTCATGGGTCGCACTAAGCAGGCCATTCAGAATGAGGTTCAATAGGCCGTCAACGCTACAAATCAAGCCCAACCCAACCCAGAACCACAAGGACCTCCTCTTATGGTGCTTCAGAACCCATTACCAGTTCAAGCATTGGTGGCAACTGCACCCCCTCCCCAACCCAATCCCAACGCTCCGGGGGCACCTCCCATGGCCAAAACAGGTGTCCACCACTTGCTAGCCATGACAACTGAAGAGGTCAACCTACAAACTAGATGGAATTCGTACGGAACCACCACCGAACCCACTGACACATCAGTGGAATCTACGTCCAAATTGGTTAATGCACCTCTTCGGTTACCCCCTTTTCCCCACCCCCCCATACACTGAGTGGCCAATAAGGCCACGGCTAGAGCTACAATAAGCTATAGCATCGTGGATGATTTGGCCCAAACACCAACGTCCATGTCCACACTGGAGGTACTCAAAATGTGCCCAATGTAGCGGAAAGCGTTACTAGCCGTCCTTGAGGTGGTAGACCCCTTTGACTCCAAGCTAATCACATTCAACATGGAGAATGGAGAACCATGCATGCCATCCACCATCACATTCCAAATCCCGGTGTCTATCCAGAACCTGGTTGTGCACCGATGCATAGTAGATGAGGGGGCATCTACATGCGTTATGTCTACCCTATTATGGCAGAAACTTGGATCACCAATTCTGCAACCATCCTCCACAACTATGCGGGCTTATGATGGCCATCCCACTAAATCCCAAGGAATCCTTCCCCATGTACCCATCATGTTAGCCAGGAAGACAGTTGTGATTGACATAGAGGTTTTCAAAGCTCAATTGGACTATAACCTTCTCCTCAGAAGAAGTTATATGTACGCCATGAGAGCGGTCGCATCAACTGTCTTCCGTCTCATGATGTTCCCCCATGAAGGGAAGATCATGACGGTTGATCAACTCACTTATCATGATCCGCAAGGGTTAACAGCACCCACTAACATTATCCCTACCATCACCACCATTGAGCCACAAGAGATGACCACACATGCCAATGTTTCCCCTGCAATCAACACTATGGTTGAAAACACACCAGTCTCCCCATTGTTGAATGTGGGCCCTAGGTTATTTGATGATACCACCATGACGAATCATTTCCCCTTAGTGTCACCATGACCAACACAAAATGAGACTGTGTACTTGTGCATGGTCTCATCCAGCACTATTTTACCCAAGCAACAAGCGTAGTCGTAGCCCCAACAACAACCACAACATCACTCGTAGCTGTAGCATTACGCGCAGCCGCAACCATAACCTCACCCCCACATACAACCATCAGGGAGTTATCTGGGATCCTCTCCAGTCCATACAATTCCCTTCCTCTTTCCCCCGCCTGGTGTCATGGGCAAGCCGGTAATGGCTACCCTGAACCTACCCAACTTTACATTGGGAATTCTCATGTGGTATCTTGATCCACCAGCTCAACCATCAATGCCCTAGGTAGTCTTAACACCTATGCAGCCCATTGCGGTCGAGTCCCATCCTCCACCCGGTCTACAAAAACCAATCGTTGCACCCGCACCTGTACCACCCCACCTGAAAAGGGATAGGGGAAAGAACGCTAAAGCCACCGCAAAACCTCGGCAGATCCCACCTTGCGCTGTCTACAAACAACAGGGCCATCCAACTCAGAATTGTGATGAAATTCTAATGATCTATGCGCATTTGGATGCCATGGACACAACCAAAAACCTCCCCATGGTTGAACTTCCAACCGTGCCAATAGTCAGAAACAAGTCACTGAGAACAAAACATGCTTGCACCCTTTGTGGTTTGTATGGACATTATTCTCACCATTGCCAAGACTTGCCTGAATTTTGAATGGCTTTAGCCGACCTTCGTCAACATTCCCTGGATTGTGAGATCACCCTGATCGAATAAATTCATCCCCCACCTCCTTATTCAGACACCATGTCCATTTACATGATGTCCAATTCAACTGACCCACTCATCTCCACCTCCAACGATGGTCCATCAGACTTTTCACTTTGTTTCTTCCACAATGATGAGGAGATACTTGAAGCTTTAACCACCCCAGAATACCCATGGGACAACATGCACCATCGCTCATTCTTCCTCCCCGAAGAACTTGTGTCGCAATCTGACCAGTTTTCTGTGGAAACTAAAGATTTCATCCATGGGAAAGTTGACTGGTTCAAGAACCCCATCCCGACACCAGACACCTTCGAAGAAGGGAACATGGCCAACATCTCACCCACTGTCAAAATCAACATCTTAACCAATCTAGAGATTGTTGAAGAAATCATGCTAGGGGCATCTTGCTCCCCGGAAGAGGTAGCTTCCTACAAATCTCTCTTCCAAGAATTTCGCGACATCTTCACCCAGTCTTACATTGAAATTCCCATCTTAGATCCATCCATCATGGAACACCACATCAACACGTGGCCCGATGTGACCCCAGTACGCCAAAAGGAGCGGCCCATCCATCCTTCTAAAGTGGCCACGGTGAAAGCCGAGATAGAGAAGCTGTGCACAGCCGGCTTCATCTACCCCATTTCCTACACCACTTGGGTTTCTAAGCCTATTCCCGTGAATAAAAAATAGGGTACCATTCATGTTTGCACAGACTTTCATGACCTCAATGGGGCGTGTCCCAAAGACAACTTCCCAACACCCTTCATTGATCAGATTATTGATGCATGCACCGGACATGAGGCCTTTTCCTTCATGGATGGATTTTTTGGATACAACCAAATCTGGATCCGGAAAGAAGACCGTTATAAGACGTCATTCACAACCCCATGGGGCACATTCGTGTATCGATTCATGCCCTTTGGCCTAAAAAATGCTGGAGCCACCTTCCAGCACGCCATGACATATTGTTACCACGACCTAAATCATATCATCTTGGTCTACCTGGATGACCTTACTGCTCGGTCACCAAAACAAGCACAACACATAGATGACTTGTGGCAAGTATTTTTATGTTATCACAAGTACAAAATTCACCTGAATCCCCTCAAGTGCATTTTTTGTGTCCCAGCAGGTCGTCTACTCGGATTCATCGTGTCCGACAAAGGAATAACGGTAGATCCCCTTAAAGTTCGGGATATCCTTGATATTCCTTCCCCAAAAAATCAGCACCAACTACATAGCCTCCAAGGCAAGGCCAACTTCCTTCACTGCTTTGTACCAGAGTACGCAACAAAAGCTTACGGATTCATTCTCCTGCTCCGCACAAAAATCCCCTTTGTTTGGGATCAGCAAGCACAAGAATCATTTGATGCACTCAAGCGATCCCTAGCTTTTGCACCATTACTCTCAACACCAGACTTCACTCGAGACTTCATCCTCTATGTGTCAACCTCATAAAATGCCATTGCTGGAGTCTCGGTCCAAGAAAATGATGCTCGCCATGAGCACGTGATCTCCTACATCAGTCAAAAGTTAACAAGACCCCCACTACGATATTCACCCAAGGAGAAATTGGCCCTCACCGTCATCTTCTCAGCTTAGTAGTTGCGCCACTACATCATTGCAAACCAAACTCATGTAGTGGCTGATTCAAACTAATGTGGTACCTCTTAAGCGGTCGCCTCCTACAAGGTCGAGTAGCTAAGTGGGTAGTCATCCTCATAGAATTCGACCTAGAGTTCGTATCCCCAAAAAGCACAAAGGAAATCGCACTGGCCACACTCCTGACTGATCTTCCCCCATTAACCGTGTCATCACCCCCCAAGGATGATCTCCCTGATGACTTCCTATTATTCGTCATATCCACGGAAGACCCTCGGTATGGGGACATCCTTCTCTATTTATGAACACAGAAGTTCATAGCACACTTAAACTGTGAGGATAGGCGACGCATCTGACATCAAGCCATTCGCCACTTGCTGATTGGAGATGTCCTATATTGTCAAGACATTGATACCATCCTACATCATTTCCTCACCCGTGACAAGGCCGAGACCATCCTCAACGACTGTCATAGTGGAGCATGCGGTGGCCACCTTTCAGGCCTGGCAACCACCCAGAAGATTCTATGCACCGTTTATTTATGGCCCTCCATCTTCGCTGATTACATAGAGGTAGTCAAGCATTGTCGCAGCTATCAGCTCTTTGCCTCAAAGGCAAGAACCCCCCCTGCACCGTTACATCCTGTAGTCACAGTTGGGCCCTTCTACAAATGGGAAATCGACTTCATGACAATCAACCCCGTATTGTCTAATGGTCATAAATATATCATTATGGCATTCAATTACTTCACTAAGTGTGCTGAGGCCATGCCCACATTTGATTGCAAAGCTGAAACCACCGCGCGCTTCTTCTTTAACCACGTTATTTCATGATTTGGCGTTCCTAAACAACTAGTGTCAAACCATGGAGCACACTTTCAAGACGCCGTATGGGCTGAATTGTCAACCATGTTGAAATTCAAACACCAGTACTCATCGCCTACTACCCCCAGGGAAACGGCCAAGTTGAAGCAGTCAACAAAATCATTAAAACAATGCTCCAAAGGATGGTAGGAAACCACAAAACCAACTGGCATCACATGCTATTCTCTACCCTATGGGCTTATTGCACATCCATAAAAACTATAACTAGTTTCACTCCTTTCCGCCTAGTACATGGCATTGAATCAGTACTCCCTATAGAGTTCCAAATCCCATCCCTCCACCTCGCAGTAGAACTTCTCCTTGACACTTCGCCTTTAGAAGAACGACTCCTCCAACTCGAGCAAACCATAGAAGACCGTCGATCTGCCCTCCAAGCCATTAAAGTAGTGAAAACACGGCCAAAGGTCCACTATGACTCCCATGTCCACCCTCGCACTTTTAGCGAAGGCGATATGGTTCTATTCTATGACCAACCCAATGATAAGTTGGGCAAAGGCAAGTTCGAGTTGATGTGGTATGGCCCATACGTCATCCACCATTTCCTCAGAAAAGGGGCATACACCCTTATTGACTCTGATGGACAACTCTTGGAGAACCGTTGCAACAGGCTCTACCTCAAGATATTTTACGCTTAACATCACCAACGAGTCACTTCATTTTCTTTTCTTGTTTTTTAATGTTTTTTAGCACAAATCATGGGCAGCACCATCGGCTGCTAATCCAAAGTAATGCGAAACCTGTTCGAGACACCTCTCATACCTTTGGGCCCAAATTTCCATCTTCTTATGAGACCATTGTCTCATGTTTAAAAAATAAATTTTGGGACCATTTCCCAGAAGCTACCTCGATTTACGAGCCACAACATGGTAATACAAGTGTTTGCAGACCTGTACTTGTATCACTCTTCCCTACCATTACTCATGCAGGTTTTCGGGCCACCGCCTGTTAAGGGTCACCATTTTTTTTTTTTGTATTTTAACACATAGTTCTCTACTTCGTCTACTGCACCTCACTCGGACCTCTAGACCATTGTCCATAAAATGGATCATTTCCTTTGCATGTATTTGGCATATAAGTGCCCCCGAAATTGCACTCACATCGCATGTAGTCAAGTCCGTCCACCACAACTCATACACAGCTCTCCTGACCTCTATTTGAGATCCACCTCGGTTTGCATTCCTTTGCTGCACCGACTCATGAGCCTCTGTCACGATCTATCCTGTGCATGTATTGGTATGTTTGAGAGCCTTCTGCTTCATCCATACTACATAGATAACCTTCGGACCACTATCCATCGTCTCAACATGGGGCACCGCCTGTGCCACCGCAGTTGGTTGACCATACTGGAGTTTTGTTTAAGCTCTTTTCTGACTCCTAAAAACAATGAAAAGATAGCCAAGTGCAACTGCTTCCTTTCTTACTCATTAAAAGATAGGAAAGGGCGTCTACACAGTTTCGTTTATCTCCTTTTGTGAACCATGTAGACCATCAAATGAAAAGGACCACCTTGGCGTATTCAAGCCAAGACTGTTCCCCTCCGCATACTTTTATGCTTTCTTGGGCATAGGGGATGCACTTTAGGAAAAGGCTCACCATGGGTTGTCGTTAAGCTCTTTTCCAGCCTTCTCATCAAGAAAAGATTGCCGAGCAAAATTGGTTTCGTTCATGCTCATAAAATTATCTAAATGACCATCTAGTCAGTATAGGTTTAACCTTTTCTAGCCTGATTGGACTACCAATGGTAAAGAAGTCTCTCATCCCCCAAAGGATGGGCGAGCTCTCCTATGTATACTTTTATCCTTTTTCAGGCACAAGAGACTACCAACGAAAAAGAGCCCCCATTGGAGTCTTCTTCATGCTTTCAGACTCTCTAAAATTGAAAGCACCATCAAGCATTTACCTTCTCGGGCTCGCCAAAAATCCATGAGATTGTACCACAACAGTGTCCCTAGACACCACCCCACAAAAAACAGCTTGGCAGCATTCCCCCTTTGGGTCACCTTTGTTTAGAGTACTCTGCAATGTGTCTTCCTTGGATCCCATCAATATCAAAAGTGTCCACCTCCCCCAAGTATTTCCCATCTGTAGTGACATTCCCGGTATTACAACTATGATCCCATTCCCATGAGTCGGTTTCATTTGCTGCCTGGTCCACCCTGCTTTCATACTCTGAACAAAGGAAGTTTGAGTCTACCATGCTCCCCCTGCCCCTATTCAATTCTTTCCCTCCCCCTCCCCCCCCCATTTAGTGGGTCATTCCACAGATTGTCTCACACCTTTCGGTTATCTCCCTCATGCTTCTGTTTAAGGAAACATCATTTCCTTGACTAGGGGAAGGTCTCCCTCTGTCGATGACAACAAAAATATTCCAGAGGATAGACCTAGAGGTCCCTATACCTTGGTTTCATTAATATCATTGATGAGTTCCTTGGACCACTTGAGAGGAGTCCTTAGTGCCTCTCGGGATGGTTGTTTCTCACATGCTCAACTTCAACTACATCGTCGTATCGTTGAGATTCGTACAGGGTTTGGTCCGTGCAGTATTTGGTTGAAGACCCCAAATGTCACCTGACTCTAGCACATTGATGAGTTTATTCGAGGGACCTAAGCAGGTTATGTCACTTGTGATTTCTGGGTTGCATTGGAGACAGTGTTCAGAAGAGCCACTAGTGCTTCTATATAGATTTATGATTGATGCATCATACTTGTACCACAGAGACTCTGACTCTCAATCAGCAAGTCCATACAGTTATCTACCATCCCAGATCCAGCAGGCCGTCAGTCATGAAGATATAGCATTCCATGAAAATGCTGTGGGTCCAATGTACCAGTTCTTCATATCAGTATTGTATTCATCCTCACATTGAGGAAACCACTATGTACCATCAGTTGTATATGATCAGCTCTTGTATTTTAGAGCATAGATCAAATTATTCTTTTGACATTGTCACGAGCATGGGGATGCCTACCTTGTCCATATACATGTCACACATTATTTGTATCTCACCCATTTATGGGAACCATATTAATACAAAAACCAAAAGCCACCATGCCCCAGCCTGGGAAGCACCACCTCTCCGCAGCAAATCCTATGATGTCCATTGGCCATACGATGAGCTCCTGCCCTCACACATCAGGGGGAAATATGTTAACCTAAAAAATCCCTCACTCAGCTCTACATGGCCTACACCACCCAAGGACACCCATGCACAACCTCTGTATCACTCCATTAGACCCCCACACCCTCAGAAAGGCTTAAAAATGAGTAAAAGGGCTTAAAAACCCCCAAAAGGAGCCTAAATAACTCTCTTAGGGGCTAAAGCCTCCAAAAAGGGGCTAAAACCCCTCAAAGGAGCCTAAAACCCTAAAAGGAGCTAAAGTTAGGGCAGAAGGGGCTAAAAGCCCAAAAAAGGGGCTAAATCCCTGACCAAGGGCTTAAAACCCTAAAAATCCCCAAAAAAGCTACAAAAGGAGGGGTGGGGGTCACTCTCAAACAATTCTTCCCTTGCATACTGTTATGTTGCTTGTGGATGCCTTGAGACCCTTTGTCTCTCAAGCCACCCACATCCCCCTCTCATCCACTCATCTTCCCCATTGAGCCATAGCTCCTCCATTGTTGAGTGAGATAGAGAGGTGCTTCTTCTAGCCAGGGCATGGTGGCCCATTTCACCAAAGAAGAGGTATACCATTGTTTGTTCATGCTTTTGTTTTAGTAGCTTAGTTGTTTTCTTACCCATATTTGCTTGCAGGTTTGTCTATTAACTTGTTTTGCATGTTTATTGCAGTTCTTAATAGTTGTTTGCAGGTTCTCAGAGCAAAGCCCTAACCTTGTTTGCAGAGGGGCTCATGGCCATTTCTTATCCATCTTCTCTTCCTTTCTATTCTGTTTACTTTTCCTACATTTTACCACACAGAAACCTATCCTTCCGTCCTATATATAGAAGGTGGCCATTCTTGCCCCTGTAGCAAGGAGAAATCCCTGCTATAGTGGGGATATCCCTCCATTACCTACAGTGAGCACTTGAGATATTTCTAGGATCTTATTCATGTCTAGGGGATATTGAGGTACCTTTGGTGATTTCGAGCTTTGGGCTTAGTTACCCTCCCAATACGGTGGATCCTTCCTGTGACTGTCTAGATGAGCATTGGTTATATTGAGGTGATATTAGTTGCTTTTCATAAGTATCCCAGGGGGTACTTAGAGAGGTTATTTTGTGAGTGTCCTGTCTAGGTAGGGGTTGGATGACAAAGTCACTTTCTGTGTTGAATCTAAGGGCCACTATAACTAGTTACACGTAACACACCTCCGCTTGTAGTGTATGGGAGTCTCTTGCCTCTGCTATGTGAGACATATCTACTGCATTTGGGAGCTCATTTTTCCTCACTCATTGCTTGTTTTCATCTGTCCTAGCTTACTTAGGGGTGTGCTCTGTGTTTTCTAGATGGATTTAGGGATTGTACTTACTTGATTCTCTTTTATATAGAGTCATTCATGGATTGAGTTTTGATCTTCATGTTTCTTATCGTTTAGCAGGATTACCGACTTGTGACCCTTCAAAACCTCTTTATAAGAGGGATATGAATTCTAGGCGGACTCTTTCCCATCGAGGCACCCATAAACTTTTTACAACGAGTATCACTTCTGAGACTCCAAATTTCCCTCCACCCCTATTATCTATATTATGAGGGGGATCCCTTGAGGCTCCTCTTTCATCTTCTTTATGGATTCTCGGGACTCCAGTCTATAGAAACCCTTGTGGGGCTGGTCCTTCTCACCTAGTAAGAATGAATTAGTTATACTTTATAGGATTTAACCCAAACTTTACCTTTGGAAGGTGGAGAATTGAGATGTTCCCTTTAGTTCAAGTACTTTTACATTCTCTATGCAAAATATATCCATTGTTATTCCATCATCCATCCAATTTCCTAGTGTAGACCCTAGTGTTGGACTAGGGGGACATGTCATCCCCTTACATTGCACATTAGTTTAGAAGTGGTCATATTTCCCCTTCTACTTTGTTTGTTGGTGGGTGGCCACCCCATTCATCTAGGATTCACACTAGTGTTCATCCCAGTGCGAGTGGTGGTGGATACATGAACATTAGGTCTACACCTTGCATTCCTTCTTTCCTCCCATCATCCACTACACCTATTCTACTGAGTTCATTTATCATGATACATACTCCCCATATCCCAAATGGGTCATCAGGAAGATACAATCCCTTTGTTTATGTTTTCCCCCCGTCATCTGGTGTCCTTGTGTCTGGAGGTTACACGCCTCCCTAGGTGTTAGGGGATCATCCTATATACTAGATGAATAATTATGGTTATATGGTTCCCCCTTCTAAAGGAATCCCCAACCTCCAAATTCTTGTGCATCCTTACATGATTCATATGGGATAAGGTTACTATCCCATTGGTCAAGGTCATGGCCTTTACCAAAATCAGCCTTATAGAACCAATCTTTCCAGGGAGCATGGAACCAAATGGTACATCCCAGGCTCCCATTTTTAGCTAAGTTGAACTTGCTTAACCTATACAAACTCACAAAATACCAAGTGTGCCATGATCCCATGTGGCCCCCCATTCCCACCAAGATTCCTTTGGATTTTTGAAGTTTGAGGGTAAGAACGGGGAGGATCCTAGTGATCATGTTACTACTTTTCATCTATGGTGATATTTGAATTTGTTGAATCACAATTCGGTTTGATTAGGACTATTTCAACTCACCCTCATGGGTTCAATTGTGAAACGGTATATAGAGTTTCCTGGGGGCATGTATATGGTATATAGAGTTTCAGAAGGACAAACCAACCATATTTCCAACCACATTCAAGAGTGGTGTAGATGAAAGTGATTGATTAAGGAAAACATTCCACCAAAATTCTTACTAGAATGGTTCGTTGAGTCATCAATACCTTATATCATGAAGGATGTTTCAATTTTTGGAGTGAAAATTGAGGAACATGATATTTTCAAAGCTCAGGAGTTAGACCTAATTTAT
Organism: Pseudotsuga menziesii; assembly: GCA_001517045.1. Taxonomy (NCBI): domain Eukaryota; kingdom Viridiplantae; phylum Streptophyta; class Pinopsida; order Pinales; family Pinaceae; genus Pseudotsuga; species Pseudotsuga menziesii. The sequence goes on along the minus strand of LPNX011092734.1, from coordinate 974,554 downwards.
GCTCAATATGGGCTCCTTTATGATATTATCCCTAACGCTCCACAGTCAAATCATCATCCCAAGTTTAAACCCAGGCCACATGCCGATGACATTCTAGGATGTATAAGTGCAAAAGATGTGGACCAATTTATGAATAAAATGAAGAGTTTGTATATTAACTAGTATGTGGAAAGACAAGCTATGAATTCTCCCACCCCCACCCATTCGGTGAAATCATCGAACTAGAAGGGAAACCAACAACCCATACATAATAGGAAAGAGGGGAGAAATAATAAGAAGGGTGGGAATAAAAAGGAGAAAACTAACGATGCTAAGAATGATGAAAATGCTAGGGGGCACAAGAAGAATAAATGGAACGTAAAATCCCCTTGTAAGAGTTTTGGGGTAGACCATCTTATGTACTTGTTCCCTAGACTCAAGGAAGCCTCAAAGTTTATCGCACAGAGCCCAAGTGTGCTGATTGATCTCATTCCACACAATCAAAACCTGACTTCAAGGATCTCGATCAATAGAAGTAGTTCTTGTGGGAGTCAAAACCCACCAATAATGGAAGGTGGTTATGGTTGTATCAATATGATGTTAGATGTTCATATTACGACTCGTGCATGTGATTATGGTCTGTTGCAACCAACCATGGGTAAAGAGCCTCCAATTATAGAGATTCCTTTTCATATTAGCAAGTTTGAGACTATATCATGCATTCCTAAAGGCGTATTAAAGATTTCAAGTCACAATCCCTATTCCTGAGCCTCCCAACACTATTCTATTGTTGAGAATTTGGGACAGAATCCTTGTGTGATGTCATATTTAAAAGTACTTCAGAATTTTCACTCATAGAGGAAGGTGTTTTTAGATACTTTAGGAGTGACTGACCCAAATGACTGTAATTTTTTTAGATTTGAGACTCATGATCAGGTTTAGCCTTGCTTTCCTTACCATGTGTATTTTCAATTCCATGTGGAGTGTTTGAATAACACCATTAAATGCACAATTATTGATGAAGGCGCTTCGACCTACTTGATGTATTTGACTTGTTGAAAAGGCCTTGGCTCTCTTGTGTTGTCTAAATCCATGACTATGATGACATATTTTGATGGATGTTATTTTAGACTGCATGGTATTATTCCCTCCCTTTAGGTATAGTTTGGGGGAAGACCGTGTCTGTTGAGGTTGAGGTGGTTGATGTGCCCCTTGACTATAATATTTTACTGGGACAAAATTGGATTTATTCCATGAAAGTGATTGTATCGTCGGTATTTCGTGTCATGTGCTTCCCTTATGAAGATAGAATCATGGTGATTGATAAATTATCTCATGATAATTTTAGTTACTTAGCATCATCGACTCCCACTATCTCGTTTATTGATAATTATCAGCCAACAACTGAGAATAATGGTGTCAAAATGTATCCTTCATTAATGGAAAGTTTTAATATATTGAAACCAATCTTGGCTATTGATTCTGCTTTAGGTGGTGTTCCATCACCTTGAGTTTGGTCTCATTTTGTTCATCAAATTTGAGTAACCTTTGGACTCTTCCTTCTCCGATTAATTCAGATGAAATTCATACACCCACTAGGGTAGAAATGGCATTGTCCATAGGAGAGACTTCTTATCAAGCTATACATTATATTACTGCAGACACTGATCCTTCCCCTTCATGGATGAAAGAGGAGTATCTCCTTCGACTTCCTTCTTGGGAAACCACTTCGTCATGCTCACATGACTGCCTTGATGACACTTTTCTTTCAGATGAATCTATTATCGTGGCCTTGATTATTCCATAATATCCCTAGGAAGAGATGCATCATTGATCCTATTTCCTCCCAGAGCTCGAACAGATTGAGCATGATGAATTTTCTATGACCTTAAGCGATAAAGTTGGTCATCATGTGCTCCAATTAGCAACTCATGGTATATATTCCAAAGGGAACATGGAAAACACATCACCAACCATTCCAATCAACATTTATCATATCCCTAGTAAAATTGAAATCATTTATATTGGTTTTGATTGCTCACCCGAGGTAATTTAAAAAATATACACCGAGATATTTAAGGAATTTCATGATATATTTGCTTGTTTGTACGGTGAAATGTTAGGGATTGATCCCCTTATTATTGAACATGAAATAAAAACCTACCCAAAAGATAAACCTATTTGGAAACATTTATGTGTTGTGAATCCATGTAAAGCGCCTACCATTAAGGCTGAAATAGAGAAGTTGCTTGAAGTTGGTTTATCTACTCAATTCCCTTAACCGAATGGGTATCCAACCCCATTCCTGTTGATAAGAAGTAGGGGACCATCTGGGTGTGTACTTATTTTAGAGATATTAATAGGGCTTGTCCTAAGGATAACTTCCGCATGCCATTTATTGATCATATTTTGGATGAGTTTGCGAGAAGAAAAATCCATGTTAAAACCGAGGATCAATAAAATATTGCATTTATATGTCCTTGGGGTACTTTCGCATACCAAAAAATTTCTTTCAGCCTAAAAAACGTCGAAGTTAATTTTCAATGGGATATGAGATTTTCCTTTCATGAACTTAAACACATCATTAAAGAGTATCTGGATGACCTGTATTCTCACTCTTGCTTGAGGGTGGGTAATCCAACACATCTCCATTTGGTCTTTGAAAGATGTCGTCGTTATCAAATTTGGTTGAACCCTCAAAAGTGCATCTTTTGTGTTAGGATCGATCGATTATTGGGATTCATTGTATCTAAGGAGGGTGTTGTAGAGGAAAGTTCCCTATGGATAGGGTTTAAAAGGCCATCAATGTACTAGGGTTGAAGGAGACATGCATATGATTCTGCAAGTATATATAAATAAGTTTAATATATTATAATGGTTCATACCTATTGGCCTGATTTTCTGACCTAGGCCAACTAAGGAGATTAAGCCCACACAAGTCGCTTAGAATAGCTCCCAGTGTGTTTAGAATGGAAAAATCTTGCAGGTTATGGTCCTGCTACCAACTGAATTTTTCTCTTAAGGAGAATTTAAAATTCAGTAAAATTTATACTAATCTAATTATTATTTAAATAAACCCTAAAATAACCTAAGTTATCCTAAAATGCTTTCTTAATGAAAGTCTTCGATTTTTTGAGGATTTTGCTTCAAATATTCTAATTTAAAGACTATTATAAATATTATGAAGTTAATCTAATCCTATTTAACAACTGTTAAATATAAACTACACTAAACTAAAATTAACTAATTATTCTATCTCAGTTGAGAGCAACTTAAATACTAGATTAATTACTAATTAATATTTCAAGTAAACAGAGAGATAAATAATTATGATTTAAATGAAAATATTTAAATCATTCACATTAAATCACTCTACTATATATTCACAATAACAAAAAATTAAAATAGACAACTACTTTAAACTTTTCTGTAATGTTTTATTAATTAACAATCAATAATCAATACTAAATATTTGAATAAAAGATGATATTTATACTGAAAACATTGTAAAAATACAAATGAAATCAAAATAAACATAAATACGTATATTACTAAGATTCGAGTTTTCAATAAAAATGTTGATCGATTCAATATAGTAACATACTCATTCAAACAACAA
>LPNX011092734.1:951724-970453 GCA_001517045.1 Pseudotsuga menziesii | reverse complement strand
ATATATTTATATATATATAAAGTGTTCAAAAATAGTACCGAACAATGATACCAGTTTGAGACTTTAAGTCACACTCCTTCTCCGAAGGTAAAACTTCAGTAAAGAGATAAAACTAGAACTGAAATGATATTTCAATTATGTTTTTCTTCTGATACTCCATCTCTTATTACATCAAAATTACTAGTTTATATAACCAAACTAGTCCCTCATTTCAGTTTCTAATAAGTGCTGTAATAAAGACAACAGGAATCCTATTCCTATTTAGTTGCACCGAATCTCTTCAAAAAGATACCTGTCATAAACATTTATACTATGGGATAAAACAATCGATTAAGTGACTAGATTGTATTATCTCCTGCTTCAAATGAACTGACTTATAATGTGTCCATATTGAACATTCACTCCTTCCAGAAGCACCAACGTATGCCAACTGTGAACAAAAAAAGCCTATATTCTTTATAGGATAACAATACCATGTACACCTGTAATAGACGAAATAATTTTCTTATTAAAATCATGTTAACAGAAAATAAAATAGAGCAAAACAAATTATATGCATGCCTACAAAATCTACGATTTTGCAGGTGTGCTCATTAAATTTTTTATTACTTGTCAAAAGGGAAATAAACCACATAACCAAAAGAGAAACGACATCAAGTTTTGTTTTGTAAACTGATTACTCTTCTTGCTTCAGAAAGTTTAGCTTTGAGCCTGATAATCATCAGCTTCTATTGATCTACTTGCTCAAGCAAGTGCTGGTTAGTGTTTATCATTGATTTCTTAGCTTCCTTGTATTGATTCTTCTTCAGGTTCATTTCCTTCCATCTATTAACCCAATTTAGTAATTCTACCCTGAATGTTTTATTTTCTTCATCTTTTAAGGCTGCATTTGCTTGACATTTTTTTAATTCATTTTTTAATTCTGTGATTTTGGTTTCATATACTCTGTCAAGTACTTGTTGAAGGGTTTCTTCATCCTGATCACAAAATGAATCATCAGACTAAGAAGAATCAAGATTATTCACATCCTGATCTCATGATGGGATGTTTATAAATGATGGCTCAGGGCTAGAACCGTAAGCATCCATACATGATGGTGCTACTTCAAAGTTACTTGGCTCAGTAATGTTTGTGGCCAATGATTTTTCATGATTCTCCACTATGGGAATAGGTTCATTCATATGCATTGTCTCAGGAATCAAAGATGAAACATCATCCTCAAGTTGGACAACAACTGGCTGAGCATTTTGCTGAATGGTTACAGGAACAAAGGCTGTAGTCGACGTAGTCATGCTTCGAGTGAATCTTCGCATATGAACAAACACAAAACCTTTTGGTTCAAAACTTCCTCTATCACAACCGACTTGTACTAACTATTCAAGTTTTCACATAGATTCATCACAAGGTTTTTTAGAAGTACACAAATCAGAGGGGGCTTCACGAGTAACAGAATCAACATTCTCATCATTTGTAAATTCACCATACACCTTTGCAGATGTACTGAAACGTTTAGCAGATGGGAATTGTTCCAAATATGTTTCATCCTAAAAGGGATCGACCTTATTGGTACCATCATTACTAATACGAGTATCTACAGGTGAACTTGCTTCCTACAATTTACTATCCCCTGACTCAGCCTTATGAATATCATCCACCTCAGATTTTAATGGAGCTTTACGCTTCCTACGAGTTTTAGGAGGAGGGTTTGGCCAATACTGTGTTGACCCTATTTTATTTTCAACCAATAATTCATCCCAAGATCTACAGCTAAGAGATAACTGATGCTGGATTAAAATTTTAATTAGACCGTGGTGGAACAAGCTCCTATCAGAGTTTCCTATAGTACTTTGCACCGAATGTGCCATTTTCTTCAGGCTTTGAAGTAAGTAAAAAGGAAGATTGAGCTTACAACCCTTCAATGCTAATAGTAATTGCATATGATAATAATGAAGATGAGAGAGACGACCGTCACAAGAGACATACCTGACTAGGATTTCATAATACGCTCGCCATTCTGGTTTTAAGAACTTAACTAAAACCTCAATTTTTAACTTTGCATTGGAGGGTAAGGGTAATAGTAATGACATACACCTCTTCTTATCGACCTTTCCTCCTTTAAACCAACATTCTCTGATCTAAGGAAGCTTTGTTGCTTCTGCAATCTTATCCTCATCAATTATAAATTTAAAACCCCCAATTTGAGCTACATTCTTCCTAAAGCTCATAGCAAATTGTTTGGTAACTTCTGCATTATGACCATTGAAACATTTGAAAAACGAACCCCATCCTATCTTTTCGAATAGTACAGTGACTTTCTCATCAGCTTCCACTAGCTCAGGCCCTGAAATCTCGAATCGGCTAAGAGGAGCCATTGTCTCCTCACTGCAACTTTGGTTTTGGTTTGAAACGAATGAGGTTGTGAAAATCGAAGGAATAGGTATCCAAGTGAAAGGCATTATGTGAAATGCCAAATATCCAATTGATTCATACGTGACAAGAACGAGAACCCCAATTTTGGCCATGTTAACCAAATTTTGAAAGAATAAGAACAACACCCAGCGTTTTATGCTATGATTAATGGATAAACTAGCCACGACTAACCGAATTATTTAGAAAACATTATGTTAATACTTAAAACTCTAACTTAACTTCCATATTCGAAGTAATTTAATTTAGAGATTGATAATCGAAGCATTGATAATACCCAGTCTGGAATGATAGCTTCGTACAACGTCATCAATGGGAATGTCTATCAGTCATTTATGGAATTGAATTTCAATGACACGATTTCATCATTAAACCAACAAACATCAGTTAAATTGCTGGGTGTCAAATAATTAAAACCAAAACCAAATGTCAATATGACCACAATCTTTACGCAGTGATTTGAAAATATCATTATCATTAAAATCCCTATAAACAGATGTTATCAATTCAACCATTCGTATCCTGTACCATAAACATGACTGTCAATCGATAATAAACAAGAATTACACGTGGAGGGAAACTGTGCTCATGAACCGGGTGATGTGGAGTCGTCATAACAATCCATAATGTCTCCTAGGGTTTTGTAATTACAACTAAGTAGCAAGATTAAAAAATTAAACCATTCAAAACCAAACCATATATATACATGTAATTGATTCAGAAATATAGTTTTACATAAATTCATGAAATCCCAATCACCTATGATCCAATACAAGATATGATCGGATGAAAAGCTTATAAAAAACTAACACTAAATCAAAATTCAACTATTATGATTATATTACAATGAAAATTTTGAAATGATATACATATGACTGAACTCTAGCTATTTCGTGAGACATATGTACACTTTTTACAAGGTAACGACATGATATTAAAAGATCAAGTTATATGTAAAATCTAAACTTCAGGGTTAATATAAAATATTCCAATTAATAAATCAACCCTAATTATAAAAATTACACAAACTTATGATAATAAATACCTTATCAAAACCAAATTTTTAATATACCCTATTTCATTTTAATTCGAAAAACTAATTAGCATACTATACCTTGAATCTCCTAAATCAATATATATGATTAAATAAATTAATAATGACAAAAATGATTATATATAAAATTTACAAGATTGACAGCTGCTAATTTATCAAATTTATGAAAGTATTTCATAAATTTCTAATATGACTCTTAACTCTTCTAAAATTGAGAGTACCTTCAGAATCAAAGATTCTAAAGGCACTCTTATATAATCTTTTTAAAATAAGTCATAGAAGAGAACTGATCATTTTTTCAGCATAACAGAAAAAATGAGGTGGTTGTTGCTAACTGCCAACAAATGGTGATGACTGGGCGAACCAGTTATCTCTGCTCATACAGTTTTCAAATGATAATATAAACAAAATCTTAAAACCTATTAAAAACAATAAAAAATTCTTTGTCTAAGTAAAAACCATTATTCTGATTTATATTCATAAGTATAATTCAGAAAAATCCCATCCTTTTAAATAAAAATCTTGTTAAAGATGAACTTAGAAATATCCTAATCGAAACAAAGTATTTCATAGTAAAAATAATCTGCACCATCAGTATAAGATATAGAAATTTACTTTTCTAAAAAAATTCCGGAATCTGTTCCATGAACATAATAATTTTCTTTCCTTTTTTTTTTCTTAAAACAATTACTCTGGCTGAAGACTACTATCTAGGTGTGATAACCCAATGTGATAGTATCATTCACAAGAACTATCTAGAATAAGCAAGCCGGCTCATAATGAGACGTCTTGTCTCTTGATTATTTAACCAAGAGCAATCACCTTGATGGTCAAAAATGAAGTTATCCTAGACAGCACTGATGATCATGATTAGGCCGGCTCATGATGAGACCTCCTATTCTTCAATCAAAATTATGTTTTACTTTATTTAATTTTAAATTTTAAATTTTATAAAAATAAGAGATCATTACCTAACATGGTGACCAAATGGTAATGTCAGTCACTAATATCACCAGAAAATGAATCAGCTGGTTCATGATGAGGCCCCCTATCTCTTGACCTTACGACCAAGAGGCATTATCAGTTTCCTAATAATGTCATGCCAGTGATATTTATGATCCTGATCAGGTCGGCTTATTACTAAGACCTTCCATCTCTCATTTTAGCATTTTATTGAATGGAACAGATTCTAAAAAGTTTTCAGATTGTAAATAATTTTTTTTTTTTTTAAATGATGACTGATAGTAGAGATCCATAAGAATTTTTCAAAGTACAAGGTTCAAAAAAGACATTAATTAGTTATCCCAACTATTATAATAAAATAGAAGAGTGAGGAATAATCTGAATAATACTTACAAATATTTACAAATAATGATAGGTTCTTAATAGACTTAAGAAACTTTGATCATTCTGAACCAATTGAAAGATTTAGTCTAATATCTTAATTTTAAACTAATGAACAAACTGGCTTTTAAAACACAAGACTTATTTATTTACACTTATCCTTTCAATTGACACATGTACATTAATGATTGATTATTTTAAATCATATATACAGAAATTTGATAGTCCTTAATACAAATGATTTATTAATACTTGATTAAGAAAATAAAAAACTAGTTGCAAGAGAAGAATGATGTTTGAAATGTACATAAGTATCATGAATTTATCATCATCCTTTATTTTATAAATTTTTTTTTACAAAATATTGACAATTTTATAAGAAAACTATATATATATATATGAAAATTTTAAATAAACTTGTTTACAAACAGAAAACAAGCTTATATACATAATTATATACATTTTAGGGTCTGAAAAATCAACAGAAATATTTTTTTAAGATCAATCCATTCACTGGGAATGTTTCAAACTGACCTTCTAGGGTTTGCAAACAAAAGGTACTTGGACCTATCTTTTCAGCAATAACAAAGGGACCTAACCAGAGTTTTTGAAACTTAGTATGATCTCCTTTTTCCTCATGAACTTTATCCCATTTTAAAAACTAAATATCCCACCTGAAATTATTGATTAGAACTTGAGGACTGTTCAAACCAGGACTTAACAATTTGTTGATGTTTTGTAAAATGTTTCTTTGACTTGTCTCTTTCTTCCTCAAGTTTTAACAAAGTATTGATCCTTTTTTCCATTGCTGGACAATCTTCATCTTGAACAGACTGAGCTAACTGTAATGAAGGTAAAAATAAATTTGATGGTAAAATAGCTTCAGTTCCATAAACCAAGAAGAAGGGTGAGTTACCTATTGCAGCTTTAGGAGTTACCCTGTCTGCCCAAAGGGAATTAAATAATTCTGTATGCCAATCACGATGGTGAGCTAAAATAGTTCTTTTGAGAATTTTCAATAAATTTTTGTTTGTTGATTCAGCTAAACCATTTCCATGAGGATGATAGTTAGCTAAATACCTAACTCTTATTCCCTTCTCTAAGGCAAATTGAGTTAACTCAACTGATGAAAAATATGAAGCATTATCAAAGACAAGGGAATCTAGAATACCAAATCTCGTTATGATAAAAGATTCTAAAAATAATATAACTTGATTGGTGTTTACAACCCTTAATGGTGCAGCTTCTGCCCAACGAGTAAAATAATCAGCTGCAGTTATTATATACTTGTGTTGCATAGAAGAGGGAGGGTTTATTGGTCCTACTATATCAATACCCCATTGCTGAAAAGGTCTTTCTACTAAAATAGGTTGTAAAGGGAAAGCAGGCTTCTTAACTCTTCCTGTAGCAAGTTGACATTCCTGACACTTTCTGACAAAAGCATAGGAATCTCAAAATAAAGTAGGCCAATAATAGCTAGCCCTAAGAGCCTTATGTGCCGTAGTTTCTCCACCAAAATGACCACCTGCTGGTCCAAAATGTAACTCTTTCAAAATTACCTATGTTTCATCTTTGTCTAGGCATCGAAGCAACACTCCGTCTGAATTTCTCCTAAAAAGGATATTATCAATTAATAAATAAGGAGCAGATTTGAATCTAAGTCATTAGAGGAAATTTGGGGTCTAAAATGGGCCTTATAAGAAAATGCGCCAAAAATTTTGTGAGTTGGAATTCAAGAACCAATAGAATTTCAATAAAATGAGTCAACCATAATGGTTGAATTGACATATTTGTCATAAAAGAAAACTACCTTTTTGTTCGTATTTTCGACATATCTCCCTATGTGGTTACTCAAATTTCAAGCAGGAGAGCTCATTGGATGTGGAATTAAATTCCACATCCAACAAGTACCCACACTTCATACTTTTGATGGACCCCACTACCCCAAAATCAAGAAATACCTGAAAAGGCATGATGCTGACATCATCAACACACATTTTCATGTATTTATTGTTTTTGGGGTAGCGGGGTTCATCAAAAGTATGCAGTGTGGGTACTCATTAGATGTGGAATTAGATTCCGCATCCAACAAGCTCTCTTGCTCAGAATTTGAGTAAACACACAGAGAGATATGTCGAAAATACGAACACAAAAAGTAGTCTTTTTCATTCTTCCTCCAAAATTAATAACTATTATTTTATTATTTTAACTTTTATTTTATTGTTTTAACTATTATTTTATTATTTTCCTTAGGAGGCCCATTTTAGACCTCAAATTTCCTCTAATGGCTCTCCTTTTCCTTGGTTCCAAGTGATTAGGAGCAGTTCCTGTTTCCAAAAGTGTTCTTATATCTGTATACTAGGAATCCTATGGTGGAGGATAGAATTAAATTTCCCTCGTAAGTAAAACTTCATAAATGATAGCTTCAGAATTATTATTAGGTAGATGAGCTGCTTCAGCAGCCAGTCTACATAATCCTTGACCTTTGACTATCGTTGAAGGTTTAATTTCCAAGTCATACTCTTGAAGAGCTGTCATCCATGGTGCTCTTTTTTCACCTAAATATTTTTGCACTAACAAATTTCTGACTGAAGGATAAGGAACTATCACTTTCGTTTTAGATTTCAATAAATATGGACGAAAGTGTTTGACATCTTTAAAAACAGCAAAATCTTTCTTATCAACTTCATGGTAATTAAGTTCAACACCTTTAAAATTTGAACTCATAAAAGAAATTGGCACTTCATTATTTTGCTGATTTAGTTGAGTTAAAACTGCTGCATATGATATGTTAGAAGTGAAAGTATATAATATGAAATCTTTGTTAAAATCTGGGCTCAAAAGACTAGGAGCTTCTAAAATGGCTTCTAAAATTTTCTGAAATGAATCTTTTTCAGTTTGTCCCCAATTAAAAATAGCATCCTTCTTAATCATTTTCTGTAAAGGACGGATGATTTCAGAAAAAATGGGGATGAATCTTCTGACAAAATTTATTTTACCAAGAAATGATTGCATTGCTTTCTTGCTAGAAGGGTAAGTTATTTTTGAAATAGCTTGGGTTCATTCGGGATCAATCATGATCCCGTGTTTTGAAACCACGCAACCTAATAAAATACCTTCTGAAACAACAAATATTGTTTTCTTATGATTTAAGGATACTCCAAATTTTCTACATCATTCAAATACCTTTCTAAGATGATTAATATGATCATGTCGACATTTAGAATATACAGTAACGTCATCTAAATAGACAACTACTGAATGATTAATTAAGCCTCTAAAAGCAATATCCATTGCCCTTTGAAAAGTTTCCCCAGCATTGATTAACCCAAAGGGCATATTTCTGTAAGCATATGTTCCCCATGGAGTTCTAAAAGCTGTTTTCAATTGATCATCTGGGGAAACCAATATTTGGTTGTATCCTAAGAAACCATCAAGAAGTGATAGTATCTCAGATCCTGAAACCTTTTGAAGAATTTGTTCCATGGGAGGAACTGGGTAATTATACTTTTCGGAAGACTTATTAAGATTTCTAAAATCAACACATAATATAATATCACCATTTTTGTTCCTAACTGGAACTAGGTTGGCTACCCACTGAGTATGTCGAATATGAAAAATAATCCTAGCAGCTAACAATTTATTTAGTTCCTTCTTAATTGTTGGTTCTAATGACGGATGATATTTCCTTAGTTTTTGTTGAAAAGGTTTTGATTCCTGTTTAATTGGAATTATGTGTTGCATGACTTATGGATTGAAGGTTTTCAAATCATCATATGTCCATGCAAAGACATCCTTAAATTATTTAAACAATTTTATAAATGTTGTTTTTTCTGCGGGAGTGCAATCTATTCCTAGATTTATAGTTTGAGGATTCAGTTCTGTTCCTAAATTTATGATTTCATATGTCATTTGAGATCTATTGGTTTTACAGTTAGGAACTGATCGAAATTTATCTTGAAGATCAAAGAACTTTTCTAATCTCAAAATTGAATTAGGAATTGGTTTTACCTTCTCAAAATCTTTTTCAACTGAACAAAAATCATTTATTACCAAAAAATCCCGCAGATTTTTGTCATGTGTAACTTCATCAATGGCTGAATCTTTAAAGGTATCATGATTTGTTAGAAAATTCAGCACCTGCACATCATTATCAAACACACACCAGTTAAAGATATTATCTGGTATAGAAGGCCTAAAAATCAATTCAACTGAAAAGAAATCAGGTGTAAATTTTTTTGATGGGATTAATTTTGATGCTACATTCACTAATAAATATGCCTCTTGATTTTGAACTCTTGGAACTGAAACTATGTTAAATGCATCAAAATGTGAAATGAGATTCCATACCTCTCATTGATAATTCTGTAAATGTTCAGAAAGGCAATGAATAGAATTACGGACCTGTCTTACGATGATTTCAGAATCACGATATGCAACTAACACTTTGATATCCAAATCAATCATTTTTTTCAAACCCTGTATTAAAGATTCATATTCCACAGTATTGTTTGTACAATTAAATTACAGCCTACAAGCTATACATGTTTTATTTCCTTAAGGGTCTATTAGCAGACAACCAGCTCCTGCTCCTTCTTTAGACTTTGCCCCATCGAAATATAAAGTCCAAGCAGAACTATTTGTTGATGTAATTGTAACTTCGGAATGTATTCACTTGTATTTCTTATCTATTGTAACCCGATGTTCATTCCGGGATGTATTGTAATGTATTTGAGTCATGTCATACCCCAATGTTTATTTCGGGAAGTCTCTATAATAAGAAAGTCATGTCAAGTCATTGTGGGTAACCCTTCTATTGATCAAGGGTTAAAGTCCCCACAATTGTGGGGCCCTTGGGTTATTAGACTATCCTAGTGAATTCGACCCTAGGTGAGTCATTGTAAGTCGGGGAAATAGTCCCCACCATTGTATTACTCTCCTATTGGTCAGAGGAGGCAAAGTCCCCACAAGTGGTGGGGCACTAGGGTTATTAGACACTCCTAGAGATGTCGGCTCTAGTAAGTAATTGTTAAGTGAGGCCGACATGTTGGAGTGCACTTCAAGTGAACGAAAGAATATAAATAGAGAGTGAGCCTCTCTATTTATCTCACTTGCAACACTCACACTCACTCATTGGGGCACATGAGTGAGAGAGGAGAAGCTCTCTCAGTGTGAGAGAGAGAGACTGCTGCTACTGGGAGATCATCTTACTGTTTTGGTGTTGATTCTATCTCTGAGGAAGTTGCAGGGTTTTTTCCTTTATGGTTTCCCCGAGGAAAACTCTTTGTGTCTCTTGTCTCTTGTGATGTGCTTATGTTTTATTGCTGTGCTTGTTATTCTCTCAGTGAAAAGATCCTAAGATCATAATGCTAGCTTATATGATGAAAAACTAACATGGTATCAGAGCTAACCTAAGAAGAAGACATTGTGCAGCTGCAGAATCTAGGGCTTCTTATTTTTTGGGTCTCTCTCCACAATCCATCAGCAAAAATATGCTAGGCTAACTTTCCATTGAAGGGCGCATCTTTCTGTCGAAGCGGAATTCGATTCTGAGCATTTTCAGTTTTCGATGTGGAAATTAGGGATTTCTACAGAAGAGGAATTTTTGAGTGAGCCTAGCATAGGATTGTTCTCCTCATCAAAGCCAAATTTTAGAGACCTGGATCAATAAATTTGGTTGGGTGAAACTCCGTGAAAGTCAAACCCTAGTTTGACCCCGAGCTAGAAAAATCCTAAATACTAAAACTGCTACGTTTTGGTACATTCGCTATATTCCAATATGGGAAAAGGATCAAGAGCTAAACATTTCAGGGGCTGAATGTAAAATATTGATGACAACTGTGTCCAAAATTCAGCCTCAGATTCGCTATATTCTGGGAGATATGATCCCTCCAATGTAGGGTTCCAACCTCTTCCAGAATTCATCCCTAAACAGGACACCTGGGAAGATATGCAATATCTTGGGATACAGAGGTCCAAATAGAATTCCTGAAGATGTTCTAGAAATGGAACAGAATTTAATTTCGATGGTCTGAGAATCAGACTGAGAAGATGAACCAGTGACATGTGGCATGCCGTACAACTTCGTTGTTCAAAATAGTCCTGTAACATGTCACCTTGGGAAAATGATCATAAATCCCAAATGTTGAAACCAATTCTGATGAAACTTATGGTTTGGGATTAGGAACATGCGATGTTACCTCAGGGAGAAATTTCAGACATAGAAGAGCAGCAATTTCAGAGCTATCACATAAACAGTAATAGGAATTTCTGCAGAAGAAATTGGAAATCTAGGGCTTCCTGTTCCGGGAGCTTCCCTCCACTATTTTCAGAAAAGGAGTACATTGGACAACTCCATTTGAAGAGATCTATATATCTATCCAATCAGATATGAAAGATTCCAAGTTTTGAAAATTAGGGTTTCTGTGACAAACCCTAGATTAGCTAGCTCCGGAACCAGGACGGACACCTCAAATCGATAAGATCTAATCCTTTTCTATTTTCATTTGAGGTTCTCATTTCAAAGTGATCTATCACATCAGCTTGATGATAAGCTTGGTGAATTTGAAAAATTCCAAGCATAGAATTATTTTATCTCTCTGAAGAAAATGGAATGGACACCTACATGAGTATAGAGGTTCTAGTTCTAGAGGGAGATGAGGCTAGAAGCCTTACACAAGAAGAACTTGGTCAAGGCCAAGAAGATCATAGTTGATTCAATCATGGATCAACTTGTACCACAAGTGTCTTCTCTAAAGACACCAATGAGGTTTGATTACTTGACCAAGCTATTTGAAGGAAAGAACATAGATCAGAATATGACTTTGAGAAAATAGTTGAAGGAAGTGAAGATCCAAAATGCAGAGACCATGCAGTCATAATTTACAAGGGTCTCTCAAATCAAAGAACAACTTGAAGTGGTGAGTGAAGAATGTAGAAGCGACGGATGGCCACCTTGAATGGCCTCCCAGGATCATGGGATTCATTCATTTGAGGAATGTGTTCCAGAAGGAAGTGATTACTTTTAGTAGTCTCTGGGAAGAAGAAGAAGCTCGAATCATAAGAAGAGAAGGGAAAATGGGAGCAACTGAAGATCAAGCTCTCACCATCCAAAGAAGATCCCTCAAGCGATGAGGAATATGAAGAACTCAACTCTTATCCACCTTAGCATTTGGATAAGAAAAGATGCTATCATGAATGAAGAAGACGATGAAGCTGAAGACTCAAGAAGGAGTATACCCATGAAACAAATAAAGATAAGTATTCAATTGTCATTTCATGATATTGTTTTGTTATGCATTTGTTTATATTTAGTTGATGTATTATACATGATAGGATGTTTTCATTAATGACAACATACTACTAATATGCATGTGATGGGTAAGTAGTTCATGGTGCTATACAACTCTCCATTGCTACTTATATAGAATGAAACCACTTTGCTGACATATTGGATTAGTGCACAATCTCAATGTTGTCCTGGTAGAGATGGAAGGCATCTAGAAAGTTTCAGTGAGATATGGATGAATTTTGTATTGGCTAAAGTAGTTGCATGATCATATATTTATGCATAATAACTTTCCAGTATGAATATTCCTTATGAAATGTTTCTAACCATATAAATGCATTTGACTTGTAGGAAATATCGCATACATAATTGCCTGCAAGCAAAGAAGGATGAAACTTGTTCCGAACAACAAGTGACGACAGTTCAAGATGAAGAATAATATGATGAATGCAGCGACATCATTGATGTAGAATATTCCAGCTATGAAGAAGTTACCAAGAAGACCAGTTCAAGAAGAATGATGTCTAGGATGCAGTATCGAGACTTGAAGAGAAGTTCATAGTTCCATCATGCAGTAGATGGAAACATCGTGGGATACAAAGCAATATTCGTAGCATGAGGCTTCTCATGAAAAGAAGACATAAACTAAGAAGAGATATTTGCAGCCACTGGAAGTGAAGTCACATGACATGCATAATCATGCATGCAAATGAAAGAAGGTCTTGTACGAGTTCAGAAGACACCCATGGGATAACACATACATGATGAGCTTGATAAATATATTAACCTTTTCTACAAGGTTGATAAAGGATGACAAGCTCACAGATGGATGTGAGAAGAACTTTTGAAAAAGTTCAAAATAGAGGATCTTGGTATCCAATGATCCTAGATGGATACTACTTGTCACTCCGGTACAGAATATTTCAGTGCATAGAGTAAGAAAGACAGAGGGAGTATGATGCTCTGCTTCAGAGGGAGTTCCTGCAAAAGATCCTGAGGTTCGACATGGTATGACAGAATTGACAGCTTTCTATCTAGTTTGGGCTTTACCAAGAGTAAAGCAGATTCCAACCTTTACTACAAGGTTGAACATGGCAACCCAGTGATGCTTCTACTATATGTAGATGATCTATTTGTGAGAGGTACAGATGGGTTGATTGCTGATACGAAGATAAAGCTTGCTGCTGAGTTCGAAATGAAGGACTTGGGGATGATGCATTACTTTCTAGGTATGGAGGTGTGGCAGAGTACAGATGGAATCTTCCTTGGACAAGGGAAGTATGCAGTAGAGATCCTGAAGAGGTTTGGGATGATGGAATACAAAGCTATGGACACACCTATGGCATCGAACTTGAAGCTATTGAGTGATGCCTCATCAGAGTCATTTGATGCTATGATGTATCGTCAGATGATTGGGTCATTGATGTACCTGAAAAACACGAGACCAGACATTTGCTTTGCTATGAACACTTTGAGACAGTACTTGACAGATCCAAGAAGTGTTCACTTGACTGCTGCAAAGCATATTCTGAGGTACCTGAAGGGTACAGTTGATTATGGGCTCAAGTACGATGTGAATCAAAAGATTAACCTAGAGGGTTATGTTGATTCAGATTGGGCAAGTAGTGCCATCGACAGGAAGAGTACTTCAAGATGTTGCTTCAGTATGGGATCAGGTGTGATCTCTTGGTTTAGCAGGAAGCAATCCTATGTGGCACTAAGTACAGCTGAAGTAGAGTATGTCGCAGCTTGTTTAGCTAGTTGTGAGGTAGTATGGTTGTGAAAGCTACTGTCTGATATATATTTGATCTCCAGTTGGATGCTACTTGTATACATTGTGACAACTAGAGTTGCGTAAAGTTGTCAGAGAATCCAGTGTTCCATGACAAGTCGAAGCATATGGAGATCAAGTATCACTATATCAGGGATATGGTGCAGAGGGGAGTAGTGAAGCTCCAGTATGTTGCGACGAAGGAACAAATAGCTGATTTATTGACGAAGCCATTGGCTAGGCTGAAGTTCGAGTACTTCAGGGAGAAGCTTGGTGTTCTCCAGATCGAGGTTCCCTCCAAGAGAAAGTGATGAGACCCATAGCCATTCTGACATGGTGAGAGGATTGGTTCCTTCCATGGTTAGATGTAAGGGATGAGCCATTCCGTCATGGTGAGAGGATTGGTTCCTTCCATGACTGATATGAGTGTTGAGATCCATAGCCATTATGACGAGCAGGTCAGATATAAGGGCTGAGCCATTCTGTCATGGTGAGAGGATTGGTTCCTTCCATGATAGATGTGAGTGCTAAGCCATTCTGATATGACTGTAGGATTGGTTCCTACATGATCAGATATAAGGGCTATTGCAATTCTTGGAATGGAGCTGCCTAGTGAGGTACCAGGAAAAATCAGTTTATGACTGAGGGCCGTTCTGATATGATCGTGAGATTTGTTCTCACATGATCAGATATGAGTGCATGGCCATTCTGATGTGACAGAGGGATGTGTTCCCACTTGATCAGATGTAAGGGCTGAAGCCATTCTATCATGGCTAAAGGATTAGGTTCCTCCCATGTCAGATATGAGTGCTAAGCCATTCTGACTTAGTGTTAGATATAAGGGCTACCGCCATTCTTTGAATGGAGCTACCTGGTGAGGTACTGGGGATACTCAGTCTAGGACTGAGAGCCTTTCTAATGTGACCGAGGGATGTGTTCCCACGTACTCAGATGTAAGTGCAGTGGCCCTTCCACAGATGATAGTAGTTTGAGTTCCTATCATCCTGGTGGTTGTAAGTGCTAAGCCATTTCACAGATGATAGTAGTTTGAGTTCCTATAATGCTGGTGACTATAAGTGTTGTGCCTTTTCACAGATGGTATTAGTTTGGATGTAATTGTAACTTCAGAATGTATTCACTTGTATTTCTTATCTATTGTAACCTGATGTTCATTCCGGGATGTATTGTAATGTATTTGAGTCATGTCATACCCCGATGTTTATTCCGGGAAGTCTCTATAATAATAAATTCATGTCAAGTCATTGTGGATAACCCTCCTATTGGTCAAGGGTTAAATTCCCCACAATTGTGGGGCCCTTGGGTTATTAGACTATCCTAGTGAAGTCGACCCTAGGTGAGTCATTGTAAGTCGGGGAAATAGTCCCCACCATTGTATTACCCTCCTATTGGTCGGAGGAGGCAAATTCCCCACAAGTGGTGGGGCACTAGGGTTATTAGACACTCCTAGAGATGTCAGCTCTAGTAAGTAATTGTTAAGTGAGGTCGAAATGTTGGAGTGCACTTCAAGTGAACGGAAGAATATAAATAGAGAGTGAGCCTCTCTATTTATCTCACTTGCAACACTCACACTCACTCATTGGGGCGCATGAGTGAGAGAGGAGAAGCTCTCTTAGTGTGAGAGAGAGAGACTGTTGCTGTTGGGAGATCATCTTACTATTTTGGTCTTTTACTGTTTTGGTGCTGATTCTATCTCTGAGGAAGTTGTGGGGTTTTCTCCTTTATGGTTTCCCTAAGGAAAACTCTTTGTGTCTCTTGTCTCTTGTGATGTGCTTGTGTTTTATTGCTGTGCTTGTTATTCTCTCAGTGAAAAGATCCTAAGATCATAATGCTAGCTTATATGATAAAAAACTAACACTATTAACAACTCCTTTACTTTCTATAATATTTACAATATTATGATTATCTACATCATTTATAATCTCCTTGAATGAAGATTCATGAGAAATAGTTATCACATTAAGAATTTCTGATTGCTGTTTATTTTCAGAAAAAAAACAGAATTTTTAGATTTAAAATTACCAAATCCTAGTTCATACATGTAATTCCCCATAATGGAATCTAAAAATAAAATTGGTTCACTAGGATCTTGTAATTCTATCACAATATGTTTCATATATCTTTCTCTGTTTATCTTAATTTGATTTGACTTTCCATTCTTAGGTAACCATAATGTTGACCAGTCTATAGCAAAGAATCCATTCAATTGTTGAGACCAATCTCTACTCAAAAACAACCCATACGCATCAGGAATATCTGCAACCACAATGTCTATAATTTGAAAAGGGTTACAAGCAATCCTGACTAAAACATCTTTCATCTCTCCTACAACCCTCACATTTGTCCTATCCAATTGAGTTATTTGTGAATTTGATGGAACATATTTTCCATTCAGCCTTTTGCATACAGATAAAGGCATTACATTGGAAGATGCTCCGGAATCAACCATGCAATTATGAACATTCCTATTAAAAATCTAATAGGTAAGTAGGAATGGAGGAGTTGTTGATTTTGAATTCTTTCCTATTAGTGAGGATTTATCAGCTGTTGACTTTCCTTTATCAGTTGATGTTAAATCATTATTAGAATTGTTAGCAGCAACACTTTGTTTAGCATGAGGAATTATTGAACTCATGGCAGGATTTATAATATGACTATTAGGCATTGGGTAAATTTGAAGAAGATCATACATACTGATGTTTACACATGTCTTCTTTAAATCTTCAATTGTGTCATATTGTAAATCCAACTTTGGAGCATTTTGAATAAGCTGAGAAATCCTCGCAGATTGAGTCTGTTTGCTAAATTGAGTCTGTTTATTAGGTTGTGAATTATTGTTGTCATTACTCGGGGTAGAACTTGATGAAGCTCTAGAAGTGTTTGCAAATGTTCTACTACGAGTATTATAGGAATGTTTTCTTGAAGGAGGACTTTTACCTTCATAATCTTTTACAAGACCGTCCCAGAAATAACCATTAACTTGTTGAGGTTCTTCTAATTCTTCATCATTTCTTGATTCCTCTTCTTCTTCATTTTCAGCCATTTCTTGATTTGATGGAGTTTTAGATAAGGATAAGACAACTCGAATAGTATTAAAAATTTCTTCATTTACTACTATATCAGGCAGTGTACTTGTTTTATTATTAGTATTAGGATTCTGTCTAAACTGATTTCTGAAATATCCTCTAGATGAGGAAGCTTCAGAATTAGTTTTTTTTAATCCTACAACTTCATTGGTTAATGCCAGAATAGCATTCTACAGTTGTTCTACATCAAATTCCTTATCTTTTTTGGAATTAGGTTTTTCAATCTTCCTACGAGGGAAAGTATCAGATTTCCCACTTCTATCTGGTTCATAGGACATAGAATCCTTCTCAACTTTAATGGCTTCCTCAAAAGTTTCTACCAGAGTTGTTTTACTAGCTCTCTTAACGAACATCCCAAGATATTTTGGTAAAACTGAAGTATAGTTCTCTATAATTATATCCTCGAGTGGTTGAAACGCAATCGAAATTTTATTTTTTAATGTAAGAAACCTCTAATTAAAATCTGTAATTCTTTCTTTAGGTTCCATTTTAATCTGAGATAACTCAAGGGATAAAAGAGCAGGTGTTTTATCCTCCCCAAATTTATCTAAGAAAGCTTTATTAAATTCATCCCAATTTGTAATTGATCCTTGAACTAATGAAAAGTACCAAGTAGATGCTTTTCCCTCAAAAGTTAAAGGGAACAACCGACAAACCACATCTTCATGCTGAACATTCATGGTTTGAACAACTAACATAAATTTACCTACATGCACCTCTGCAGGTTCTTTGTTATCTGGGTTAAACTTCGGAAGAATGTTATTTGAATGTTTGGGCAGAGGATGTTGTACACCAGGCACAGCTACAGCAGCTGTTCTCAACCAAGGAAGTTTTGGATTAGGTGGAGGATTACCTCCTCCTCCTACATGTATTTTTCCAGCCATAGGACTTCCTTCAGAATCTGAAGAACTCCCTGAATTAGATGAACTTGGACTATCAGGTAGTGATTCTAGAGGAGAAGGTGGTTGATCAAAACCACCTATGGAAGTCAATCTTATAGCAGTATTTGTTCGAGTAGTTTCTCTCTAATGACTTCTAACTTGATCACTTGGAGTGCTCTCATCTTTTACTAAATCTTGAGTAACTATATTCAATTGTGGATTATGTCTTTGTTGTCTAGGTAGACCATAATCTATTGGAGTTACACCAAGTTGATTAGCATATGCTCTTGTAAGAATATGATGTGATTCTTCTAAAGTTTAAGTACTCTGTACAGGAGTAAATGGGGATGTGATATGATCAAGCTCAAGGATTTTCCTAACATTTTCTATGAATGATGATCTACTGAATTCGGATTGTAATGGAGGTTGTTGACTGGTTGAAGTTTTATGATTAGTTCTACTTGCCATTACTCATTTATAGGCCCTCCTTCTAGCGCCATTTGTTGGCCTGATTTTTTGACCTAGGCCAACTAAGGAGATTAAGCCCACACAAGTCACTTAAAACACTTCCCGGTGTGTTTAGAATGACAAAATCTACAGGTTATGGTCCTACTACCAACTGATTTTTTCTGTTAAGGAGAATTTAAAATTCAGTAAAATTTATCCTAATCTAATTATTATTTAAATAAACCCTAGAAAAACCTAAGTTATCCTAAAATGATTTCTTAATGAAAGTCTTCAATTTTTTGAGGATTTTGCTTCAAATATTCTAATTTAAAGACTATTATAAATATTATGAAGTTAATCTAATCCTATTTAACAGCTATTAAATATAAACTACACTAAACTAAAATTAACTA
>LPNX011092734.1:924300-949937 GCA_001517045.1 Pseudotsuga menziesii | reverse complement strand
GGCCAATACTGTGTTGACCCTAGTTTATTTTCAACCAAGAATTCATCCCAGGATCTACAGCTAAGAGATAACTGATGCTGGATTAGAATTTTAATCAGACCGTGGTGGAACAAGCTCCTATCAGAGTTGCCTATAGTACTTTGCACTGAATGTGCCATTTTATTTAGGCTTTGAAGTAAGTAAAAAGGAAGATTGAGCTTACAACCCTTCAATGCTAATAGTAATCACAAATGATAATAATGAATATGAGAGAGAAGACCATCACAAGAGACATACCTGACTAGGATTTCATAATACGCTCGCCATTCTGGTTTTAAGAACTTAACTGAAACCCCAATTTTTAACTTTGCATTGGTGGGTAAGGGTAACAGTAATGACCTACACCTCTTCTTATCGACCTTTCCTCCTTTAAACCAATGTTCTCCAGTCTGAGGAATCTTTGTTGCTTCCGCAATCTTATCCTCATCAATTATAAATTTAAAACCCCCAATTTGAGCTACATTCTCCCTCAAGCTCATAGCGAATTGTTTGGTAACTTCTGCATTATGACCACTGAAACATCTTAAAAATGAACTCCATCCTATCTTTTCGAACAGTACAATGACTTTCTCATCAGCTTCCACCAGCTCAGGCCTTGAAATCTCGAATCGGCTGAGAGGAGCCATTGTCTCCTCACTGCAACTCTGGTTTTGGTTTGAAACGAATGAGGTTGTGAAAATCGAAGGAATAGGTATCCAAGTGAAAGGCATTATGTGAAATGTCAAATATCCAATTGATTCATACGTGATAAGAATGAGAACCCCAATTTTGGCCATGTTAACCAAATTTTGAAATAATGAGAACAACAACCAGCGTTTTGTGCTATGATTAATGGATAAAATAGCCACGACTAACCAAATTCTTCAGAAAACATTATGTTAATACTTAAAACTCTAACTGAACTTCCATATCCGAAGTAATTTAATTCAGAGATCGATAATCAAAGCATTGATAATACCCAGTATGGAATGATAGCTTCGTATAACGTCATCAATGGGAATGGCTATCAGTCATTTATGGAATTGAATTCCAATGACACGATTTCATCATTAAACCAACAAACATCAGTGAAATTGATGGGTGTAAAACAATTAAAACCAAAACCAAATGTCAATACGACCACAATCTTTACACAGTGATTTGAAAATATCATTATCATTAAAATCCCTATAAACAGATGTTATCAATTCAACCATTTGTATCCTATACCATAAACATGACTGTCAATCGATAATAAACAAGAATTACACTTGGAGGGAAATCGTGCTCATGAACCGGGTGATGTGGAGTCGTCATAATAATCAATAATGTCTCCTAGGGTTTTGTAATTACAACTAAGTAGCAATATTAAAAAATTAAACCATTCAAAACCAAACCATATATATACATGTAATTGATTCAAAAATATAGTTTTACATAAATTCATCAAATCCCAATCACCTATGACCCAATACAAGATATGATTGGATGAGAAGCTTATAAAAAACTAACACTAAATCAAAATTCAACTATTATGATTATATTACAATGAAAATTTCGAAATGATATACATATGACTGAACTCTAGCTATTTCGTGAGACATATGTACACTTTTCACAAAGCAATGACATGATATTAAAAGATCAAGTTATATGTAAAATCTAAAGTTTAGGGTTAATATAAAATATTCCAATTAATAAATCAACCCTAATTATAAAAATTACACAAACTTATGATAATAAATATCTTATCAAAACCAAATTTTTAAACATGTTCAAAATGTGTTTTCATTTTAATTCAAAAAACTAATTAGCATACTATACCTTGAATCTCCTAAATCAATATATATAATCAAATAAATTAATAATGACAAAAATTGATTATATATAAAATTTACAATATTGACAGCTGCTAATTTATCAAATTTATGAAAGTATTTCATAAATTTCTAATATGACTCTTAACTCTTCTAAAATTGAGAGTACCTTCAGAATCAAAGATTCTTAAGGCACTCTTATATAATCTTTTTAAAATAAGTCATAGAAGAGAACTGATCATTTTTTCAGCATAATAGAAAAAAATGAGGGGGTTGTTGCTGACTGCCAACAATACCATAGTCAAACAAAGGTTGATCCAAGAAACCCTTCAATCCTCCTCTTTCTCCTCTTGCTCCAAGAGACCTGTAAAAAAAATTCTACCTTCCTCAAACCAATATGGATAAATGTAAATCAATGATAATCAAAGCAATATGAGAAGCAAATATGATTATCATAAACATTTGATCACAAACTAAAATATAACATACATTATACAGTGATTTGGGAAGAAGAAGGACATCACATCTTTATTAAACATGGAAGAAGTAAAAGTATACCTTATCCAAGTTAGACACGTCATGAAACCTTGATCTAGTTCTGCTACTTCTCTTCTCCAAGGAACTCATCCTCCAAGATTTGCAACACAAGGAGATGATCTCTAGGGAAAAGGTGGGGGGAATGAGAGTCCCAATTCCTCCAGCATAACAATGCAATGATTCAAGTCCCTTCTCATGGACCTCTCTAACTCTATTTATACATTTATGAAGAGATAGAATCAACGACAAAGTAGTTACAATCGAAGGAGTCAGTTGTATAACCTCCCAAAGTACCCAAAATTTGAGAAACATTATGTTTTGACATGTACAAGACATATTCGTGGGTTGCAGTGACAATAGTCATGAATGCAAAGCGATTATCATGGGTTGCGGTGAAAACAATCATGAATACAAAGGTTTTCACGTGTTCACTTGCATAAAAGTCATGAATACAATAGTAAATCAGGGAACTTGTGGGTAGAATGAAGGGAAAGTCACGAGTACATAGTTGACACATGTGGGTACCATGTAGGAAAAGTCTCAAATAGGTCAAATATGCTCATGTTTAGGGTACTTCTGAGCATTTTCATACTTTGGAGTCTTCTGGAAATTTTTTTCTCACTAAGGTACCTTCCCAATGGTGTAGAGAATGTTGGAATATATTAAACCCACTCACAACTTAGGATAAAATAATTAATCATTATTTGATTAATTATTCACCCACGAGCTTAATTAGTTGGCATCCACTTGCACCTTAAAGTCAATATATGCCATCTATATCCTAGGAATGATTTATTTCCAATTCTGGGTTGATCTTGACCACCTTTTGACCATCCAGAATTAGTATACAGGACTTTACAGTAGATTCTGCTTTATTCTGCTTTTTCTTCTTTTCCTGCTTTTCTATGGATAAGATAAAAGCTAGTCAACTAGGAAACTTGGAGCTTTTGTTTCCAACCCATCCTCCATTAGTTTTTCTCCATTTTCTAGGATTATCATGTTATTTCCATCTCCTTGACAACTCAATCATGCTTTTGCCAACTCGTGAGGTCCTTGATATATTTGGTAAGTGCTTTATCCACCTATGGAGGTTTGCTATATTTTGGTAAGTCATCCTTTTTGAGCTTTATGAGTTGTTTCCATATAATTCAATTTTCCTATGAGGGATGTACTATTTATGTACACTATTATTCATAATTATTCAATGGAAGGATACACACCAATATTCATCTCTTATTTCATGTGATTCAGTCTCTTTTCTTCTCTCTATTTTTCCTGTGTATGCTTGTGAGAATTCTTAGTAGCAAGATCTATTTCCTGTGCTTCTTCTTAGCATCATTGCTCATAGAATTGATCTATTATTTCTACATGGTATCAAAGAATCAAGTTTGATAAAGTTCGACAAAGTTGAGGAGCATATCCAGTCTCCTATCCCTCTCTGAAGAAGAGCTTGTCTAGCTTACAAGATTTTCTCTTAGTTTGTTTTGCAGGTTGCAGAGAGCATCTCTTAGAGCATATCAACAAATTTAATATGGATTCAAAATTTCCTCTACTATCTCCTTTCAACTATGCTGATTGGAATACAAATATGAGTGCATACTTGAAGAGGCAATGTCTCTTTGATGTCTCCATTGGTGCATTTAGTGAACCTGAGTCTTATGAAGAGAAGATTGATTGGATAAATAATTGTGATAGAGCTTATGGAATTATGTGTTTGGGAATGTCTCCAAATATATATCATCTCATATATTCTGTTGAATTTCCATTTGAGCTTTGGAAAATTTTGGACAAAGCTTTTGGTTTGCAGGAAATTGAAGATGAAGCATGGAGCGAACCTAGCATATCCTCGTGTTCTCTCTCTCAAGATTTATTGGACTCTACATTCTCTGATGAAGTTGATCATGATGAAGAAGTTTCTCATATAGTTCATGTTGTTGCTACCCTCTTTCATTCGAATGCTTCCTCCTTCAATGAAGAAGCAAATATTGAAGAGCCATCTTTTTCTATGTCTCTTGAAGATGATTTTTCTTCTTGTGATACTATTGATGAAAAAGAAGTAACATATGGAGCTGGTGCTGATATTGATTATGATCCTATAGCCCATTCCTTTTTCTCTAAATCTCCTATCTTATATTCTGAGATCTATGTGCTAGATTCTTCAAACCTTTTGCATACCTCTCTCATTGATGGTGCGCAACCCAATGACTTCCAGGATGTTTGCTTAGCTACATCAAGTCTTATTTGTGTCATACCAATTATATTACTTGATCTCATGTGCTTGAACATATCCTCCTTTTTTCTTGGCATCAATACTCAGAGCCTTCTTGAATATTTTGAACATCTCCTTATTTCCTCCTTTCATATAGAGGATTCATTACCAGTGTATTCCCATGAGTCTATTGATATGCTTATATGTGATCCTTTGGATTCTGATTTAGAAGAATATTTGCAGGTTTATACACATATAATACCACCATCCATACCATCTACCATACCTCTGAATAATCCAAAGACTATACAAATCCCAAGGTCACTAGTTGATTCCTCATTGGTCTCTTATGCAGTGATATTTATCTTACATGATTTGAAGTCTTTCCTAACTTTTAGTGGATGGTTAGCCATGACATTAGTCATATATGGAATGATATTAAACATGTTTGGATATTTTATAAACACTTATGGTTCAGATCTTATGCCCATCCATCATTCAGATTTTTACACCTATCAGTTTTCCCCAGTTGCTCATAGTTTTCCTTGTCTAGCCCTATATCCTCATGGAGCCACTGAATCCTTTGTCTTTGCTGTTCCATATGATAATGTTTCTGATATATAATATTTTTATCAGCCTCATATCAGATCTATATAGGTGCTACATCAGATTGGAATATTTACATGTGATTCACATCACAATTTTGCAGCTATTCGGGGAATTGGGTGTGAAATAAATTGCCTTATTTTTTGTACTCTTTGGAAAGGAGTATGCACATATATATTTTCTATTTCAGATAATGTTTGTAGATTATAGTTTGAAAGAATCAAGAAGCATTCAGATAATGCTCCTACTTCATCAGTTGATGAGATACAAGGAGTCTCTCCTTTTCCTTCTTGCAGGTTCTACACTCCAGCGCATGATCATGGAGTTCATGATTTGTTCAACAAGTCCTTTATCCAAAAGCAGTTCAGTTAGCTCATTAAAGTGAAGATGAAGATATGTTGAACACATATTTCAAATTTTATGCCTTGTCCTATCTTGAGGGAGGATTTTCCCCATGTGGTTTTTGCCTCTTTCCTCACTTTTCTAGACATAATAATTGTTAAAGGGTGACCATAGCCTTGTTGCTGGGCCCTATATGCATCTACATGCATCTATATTTTTTGTCATACCATCATAAAGTCAGACTTATAGGGGGGTGTTGGAATATATTAAACCCACTCACAACTTAGGATAAAATAATTAATCATTATTTGATTAATTATTCACCCACTAGCTTAATTAGTTGGCATCCACTTGCACCTTAAAGTCAATACATGCCATCTATTTCCTAGGAATGATTTATTTCCAATTCTGGGTTGATATTGACCACCTTTTGACCATCTGGAATTAGTATATAGGACTTTACAGTAGATTCTGCTTTATTCTGCTTTTTCTACTTTTCCTGCTTTTCTATGGATAAGGATAAAGCTAGTCAACTAGGAAACTGGGAGCTTTTGTTTCCAACCCATCCTCCATTAGTTTTTATCCATTTTCTAGGATTAGCATGTTATTTCCATATCCTTGACAACTCGCTCATGCTTTTTCCAACTTGTGAGGTCCTCGATAGATTTGGTAAGTGCTTTATCCACCTATGGGGGTTTGCTATATTCTGGTAAGTCAGCCTTTTTGAGCTTTATGATTTGTTTCCATACAATTAAATTTTCGCATGAGGGATGTACTATTTATGTACACTATTATTCATAATTATTCAATGGAAGGATACACACCAATATTCATCTCTTCTTTCATGTCATTCAGTCTCTTTTCTTCTCTCTATTTTTCCTGTGTATGCTTGTGAGAATTCTTAGTAGCAAGATCTATTTCCTATGCTTCTTCTTAGAATCATTGTTCATAGCATTGATCTATTATTTCTACAAAGAAGAGGTCAAACAAAGTTACGAAAATCCATATATGGCTCCTTCAAGTTAGGTGTTTTTTCAGTGACTTTTTTGAAGTGTCGTCATGGAAGTGTTAACATGTGACAAAATCATGGGAAAGTGGTCATAGGAGGAGAGGTTCCATTTTTGGCTATAATAGAGGGGATTAGGGTTTATTTGTTGAAGTTTGAGGCAATATTTCAATTGTCTCCCTCGCACACAACTAGATAAATTCAAAGTCTCCTAGGGATGGCTAATTTCTTGCGTCGGTTTATCATAAATTATGCTAATTTGACAAAGAATTTTATGTACTTATTGAAAAAGGATACTATATTTTTATGGGATGAGTGAGCCTCGGATTTCTTCGACGCTCGTAATAACATCTTGGAATCGACCCCCATACTTAGTACGCAAGACTATTTATTGACATATGTGGTGGCATCTCATGAGATGATTGGTATGGTTCTAGTTCAAGAGGATAATGAGCTCAATGAGCACGCTATTTATTATCTTAGCCGAAATTTTATTGATGAAGAAATTCAATATACTCACATTGAGAAGTTAGACTTAGAGAATGCTTATATATTCCAATGATTGAGAGACTATACCTTACTTCACCAGGATACAGTCATAGCTCATATGAATCCATTTCAGTTTCGACCAAGCCAATGATAAGTGAAAATAAAATAAATGGATTGTTATATTGCAAGAATTTGACCTTAATTTTGTTTTGGTGAAATCTAAGAAGTTGTTAGTATTTGTGGAGATGATTTCAGATCCCCCTATTTTGGATAAGGATAGTATTTAAGAAGACTCATTTTTCGATTAGCACATCTTTCTCATTTCTTCTATAGACCCTTGGTATGGTGATATTATCGTATATCTACAGACTCTCAAGGTTCCCCTACATCTCTAGACGGATGAGCATTGATGCTTACGTCATAATTATAAGAACTATCCCATTATAGGTGAAACTTTTTATTGGAGTGGGGTAGACTCCATGTTTCATCATTGTTTGACCCACGAAGAGGTTGTGATTGTGCTTAATTGTTTCCATAATGGGGCATGTGGTGGTCATTTAATTTGGATTTTCACAACTCAAAAGATTTTAAAAGTAGTTTATTATTGGTTGTTGATATTTAAATATTGCGTTAATGCGATCAACCGATTTCACACTTACTTGGTGTTTTCGCGGAACATGTGCTTGCGTCCTGCCCTATTACACTCGATTATCACCGTCGGTCCCTTCACCAAGTGGGGGATGGATTATATCGATTGTAACCCAGCATCCATTGGGGGGAACCATCACATTATTATGGCCATGGGTTACTTCATGAAATGGGAAGAGGATATGCCTATGATCAAATCCGATGGTGAGACAACCACTCACTTCATGTTCAATCAGATAATCACCCGGTTCAGGATCCTGAAGGAGATTTTCATTGAACATGGAAGTCACTTCTAGAATAAAATGATGGCGAAACTAGATTTGAAATTAGGGTTTAAGCAGGAGCATTCTTCTTCTTATTACCCCCAAGAGAATGGACAGGTCAAGGATGTTAACAAATTTCTTAAGGCCATTATGCAAAAACCCATTAGACATAGAAAACAAAATTGGCATATCATGTTATACCCTGCTTTGTGGGCTTACCGAACCACGGTTAATACATCCACCTTGTTTTTCCCCATATCAGCTAGTTCATAAGGTGGAGTCAATTTTACTGGTTGAATGCGAGATACCTTCGTTGAAACTACCCATAGAGTTCTTGTTTGACATCTCCAATTTAGAAGAATGATTAGTCCACTTAGAGAACCCAAAATGAGCAACGTTGGGATGATGTTGTGAAATTAGAAGTAAATAAGCATCATGTCAAGGCCCAATATGATACGTCTATCCATCCCCCTCATTATAATGAAATCAACTTGGTCCTTTTATATGATCAATCTAACGAACCATTCAGGGAGATAAAATTTAACCCTATGTGGCATGGACCTTACATTGTGACACACATCCTAGAAAAAGGTTCCTATGAGTTAGAGGATTACAAGGGGAATTCCCTAAAGGAGCTTAGAAATGGGCTCTATCCTAAGAAGTACTATGCTTGAACTTCAACTTAGGATTATACCTTGTATATTATTGTACAATTTTACATAGTTTTTGGTTTCCTTGTAGTGTTTTCATTTTGTTGACATTCTTCATATTCTTTGGAAAATGTCGACAAAGTCTTTGATGTATTTAGGATTCACAGATGGTGCCAGTTGCCATATCTAGAATCTAGCTTATGCTTCTTGGGTTATCTATGCACCTGAAGATCAATTGGTGTCTTTAGGAGGAGTATTCCTATGACCATATTTGAGTAATGTGGCTGAGTATAGTGTCATAATTGAACTGTTACGTGATTCCATTTCAAATGGTATTCAATATTTAGAGGTTCACTTGTATTCACAGTTGGTTGTGTCACAATTGAATGGCATGTATTGTGTTGGAGATCCTATGTTATCAAGAATATTCTTAAGGGCAATATTGTTGGGGAGGCAGTTTGATTACATTACATATATTCATATACGTAGATATTATAATCAAGTTTTCGATTAATGTGAAAATAAAATTTTAGACTGGAATTTGTCACATAGCTAAATAAGCATGTACAGAAAAAATTCACATTCATATTTAGACACATGTGTACATATCAAACCTATCACTATAAGTCTTTAGTTCTGAATAAGAGTTCCAAAAATATGGTGTCATAATACAAAAATGAGATTTAAGACGCCCAAATATACATGGTCGATAAACAATGAATATCTTGGAATATATTCCTATGGGCCTAGATGATGATCATGGTAACATACTACAATGTTTTCCAAACACCTGAAGAATCTAACCCATGGACGGGGTACCCCAACAACATGCCTCTGCATCGCCTCAGGAAACTCCTAGACCTGTACCATGGGGATCATGTGTGTCAAGAGGGCCAAGTTTGCATGTATGTTCTGTAATGTCCGCTCAGCATCAACTTCAATCATCTGATCTCCTTGACCCCTATGTTGATGTTGTTTTCAACCATCCAATTGTCGTGCACCTACTTCTGCGCAAAAAAACCTATGTTAGTACTTGATACCACGAAAAAAATATTTTTGATTTCCTTATATATAAAAAATACAAAAAATATTCCAAAAATACAAAATGGATCTTACCAATATCTCCGAGTGAGGACCTTGGTGGTCGTGTCATGTATCGGTCTCCACAAAATTCGATCCTGGCATAGGGATAGTCATCTATGGTGATGATCTATCACCACCACCAATGGAAAAAGTCATTTGGCAAGGGAGAAGGTGCCTGAACTCGTCCTAACCTCTGAATCACATTAGTCCAATGAGTTTGGGATGGATCACGAAGACTATGAAGAGGGACCTCAACTATGGGGCTAAGTATTGTTACCCTCTCAGGGGAGAAAGTGCTCAAAATGATGGAAAACCTGAAATTTTTTATCTGACCCAGCTTGCAGTCTGTCAACCGCTATTTCATGGAACCCAAAAATGAAGTATTCCAGTCATAAACTATGGGACTCATACATTCTATCATGTAGAACATGAGAGGTCATAATTCCTGATACAGTGATTCCAACCCTATTATTCTATCCAAAACTACAATGATAACCTTGAGATTGAGGCTCCAGATCACATTAACGAGGACTTGAATTCCCACCTTTTCGTTGTCGGGAACAAAATACACAACTATATATTCATCAATAGTCATACGTACTCCTGCTTCAAAAGCCTCAAGGTTTACTACCTTGCCTCGACGAGATAGTCTGGTAATAAAGTAAATATATTCTACCTCAAGTCTTAGTGGCATCCCATATAGTATGAATGCCTTCGTGTTTGGATCCCAATAGTTCACGAACATTTGTAAGAGTCTTGGTTGGGTCCTCAAGCCCCCAAGTTTCAAAAACTTGTAAATACCACATATTTGTAATGCTTGTTGGGAATTTAAATCACCATGCATGGACCTATCAATGTCTTCATGTTCTCACTCTCTCCATTCAAGCACCATCCTGCAAAGGAGACAAGCTTGTGTGAGATTTTTTGGCTTAAAAAATGACATTCATGTCATTATAAGCAGGTCATAGTGCTGACACGTGCATGTATACATGGGTAGGATTTTCCTTTCCCATGTATACTCGACCTTATATGCAACCCAATAACCTGTCACTCATGTGGGCCAAGAAACCCACTTTTCATGGTAAAAACTTGGAAATTCACCATCAAAACTTTAAATAAAAGCATTGAATGGAAATAGGATGAGACAATGAGTTACCTAGTGCTGATGGTTGCCGATTTCATGGTCTGTATCTCCCAGATTTCATGTTTAAATTTCAGGGGTCCAAGAAGCGCCAAAATCACTATAAGGGGTAGACAACCCAATGGTATGGTAAATGGTTGATTTTTTCACTATTTATTAAAATATTTTTTCCACTTTCCTATAGTCTGGTCTCTCTATTGACTATTTTCAATTCTTTTGGACTAATATCATTGTGTAGGGTCCATTTTTTAGGCACTTTCACTAATATTTAGTATATTTTGACCATTTTTAAGCTTGTTCATGCCCTTGGAAGGTATAAAATTGAACTGACATATATGATAGGATCATATTATGCGTGTAGTTTTGCATTATCCCATAACTATGTGACATTAACCATAGGTACGAACCCACTTCGTAATGTCACATAACCATTCTATTGCTACTAGAAGTGTCATTTTTGTAAGCAGTAGAGCTTCCCCAATCATGGGTACCCTAGTTAGATCCTGTTTTGCTATCTGGTTCCCATGCTTATTATCATCCTTAATTTTGGGAGTCCCTTGTATCCCCTCCATGCCTTCAAAAATAAACCTCATATTCTTTCTTATCCTTTATGTTGGCCATCTCCCATAGAAACTCCCATTTTACATCAAGTTGTAAATGCATTGCATGCCTCCACTTTCCTTATTGAGCTTAATGTTGGCTCTCTACTTCACTTTTAAAAGCCACATATCCTTAAATTGTCTCAATTCTATGTAATCAAAACCTCTTATTTATCCTTTACATCTTCATTATCCCATACTCAAGAGGAAACATTCCCCCAAGTGTCCTTATCTTCCATATGCTTCCTTGCATTGAGAATAGGTATGGTCCACTGCTTGGAACTAGTTTTCTTTCCTACAACACATATTTCCTATTTATTGTACTATA
The DNA here is from genome assembly GCA_001517045.1 of Pseudotsuga menziesii. NCBI lineage: Eukaryota > Viridiplantae > Streptophyta > Pinopsida > Pinales > Pinaceae > Pseudotsuga > Pseudotsuga menziesii. The sequence continues at coordinate 938,201 of LPNX011092734.1, read as the reverse complement.
ATAATATTGTATTCTTTTTCAAGCTTTATAATTTGAGAAAGACAAGAAAAAAACTTAAAAATTTGGACGAGAAATGATATTGTCTTATATTGGAGACTATTGTGTCACCTTTGAACATATCATAGTTCATAAGTCTATTCATCATGGATTGGGTTTTTAGCATGACCTTAGGAGATGTACTCATTATTTATATCTTTCTCCACCGACTAGTTAATCATCTAGTTACTATGGATGCTTTGTTGATGCCTCATGTGTCACATAGTTATCCTATATTACACATTGAGTCTATGCCGCCTAAGTGTCTCCTTTTGCCTCATGCTCTTGTTTGAAGGAAGTATTTATCCTAAGTCGGTCATTCCTCAGTTATGTTGACTCTTCATGCAAGCCATTCCTGATACATCATAGAGTTATGGTCCTACCTGGCACCCTGAGACTACTTTCATCATTGGTAGGTGACCTTGAACTCAAAATATGGCATCTCATCATTAGTCATGGACTAAGTGGTTTTCCTTGTGTTTTATAGCAAAAAATCTATTGACACATTGATATTCATGCCGTGTATTGGATTCCATTAGATTATATTGGTGGTTTCCTTTCCCGTGTCAGTAGTTTTCATCATTGAATTTTATTTAGAGGGTCTCTTTTTCATTCTACTTGCATCCAGTATGTGCAAGAGATGCAAATGGTTATTGGTTCATGTACATCTTGTTCATCCAAGTTCTTTGAAATTATCCAGCCTTGTTGTGTACCATTGTGATGATTGATGGGGGATTCCTTAATGACCTCCTTCCATCGTATTCCATTCCATCGACTTCAGATCATTTATTCTGGAATTGGAATCTAGAGTTCGTTGAGTTCCTTGAGACTTGTAGTCATTAGTGGCATGTTCTGTTTCCATTGATATACTTGGGAATACATCAATGTCCCTTGATCAATGAATTATTCAAGTGTTTGACCTCAATGCCTCTATTCATTCTTGTTGAATGCACTCGGTACCTTGACATCCATTTTCATTATCAGTGGGATGTCTTGTGTCTGTTAACTATATACATCAATGACTAGTAATCATATGATGTTTCATCATGTTCAACCTCAACACCTTCATTCACGTGATGGGACATGTACCATCGATGGTTTGTGTAGAATACCTCAGAGTATGGTGTCATTTCATATATGATACTACCTTGATCATGATAGTACTTATGGGATTTGAGTTCTCATACCATAGCAGTGTACCTTATTATGTACTAAATGTCTTCATTCAGTATGGAGACCAAACACTACTATATATTATATGTGGCAGTGGCCACTTATGACATATGTCTATTATGCCTATTCATGGACATTGTACTTATATGTATCCAATAATTCTATATATACTCGATATTTGCACTCATAGGTACATAGTTATCACTGTATTAGGCTGACAAGTGGCTAGATCTTCCACCTGGATCTTCACTACTCCACTCTTCGGAATATTATAATGTATTTCGACCATCGTATACCCCTATGACCTCATGCATTAAGGGGAATCTATTATAACATGATTTTCCTCACCTCATGCATCATGCCTTGATGGAAGTCACTTGTTCCCATGCACACTCATTATACCCCATTTACTCATCATAGCCCTAATGCTTTAGTATAACCCTTAAAAATATATTTTTGAGGACATACATCGGTCACTAGTTCTACAACTCACGTATACACAATATTGCACCATTAATGTCTACGTACATAGGGTTTTTTTCTCAAAAACAAAAAATATTTTGGATTTTTCCTCATCAAGTAATGAATACCTTGATCCTTGGCCTTCCATATGCTAGGAAACACTTTGATTCAACCCTCCATTTCCCATTAGAGGGCTATATATTGAGCCATTGTGAATCATTAGAGGAGAAGAAAATTGGAGAGTAAAGATACTATAGAAAAACCTTTCCCCATTGTTATATGCTTGAGTCTGCATCCCTTTTTCCTTGTTTATAGAACCATTTGTGTTCATCTCCCAATATTTCCATTGTCTTTGTGATATTTCCTTGTTACGAAGGATCAATGGAGGCCTCAGTGGAGAGACTCAGTTTTTGGGTTCCCACGAGGTGCTGACAGAGGTTGTCACATTGTATCTATATTTTATTGCAATAGAAATATCTATTTCTCGTCCAATTTTCATGTGCAGTTATGTATATTTGTATCCATGGGTGTGATTTATTTATACATGTTTAGATGGAATATGCTAGATTAAATGCTAACACTTGATATATTATGCTTATATATCGATTTGTTGTTGAGGGAAAACTATAGGGACAACCTTTTGATCGATATCTTGATAGTGTTCATCTTCAAACATTCGCTTAATGTATGGTTCTTATCCCTTAGTGGTTAGTTTATTTAATTTATCTAGCATGCTTGAGAATGGATTTGATTTTTGGTGTCATACTGTCTATTGTGGTCCACCCCAAGCCATAGGAATATCTTATTCGTAACATACCACAAATCATTCAAGACCTTATACATAACCACCTTCTAATGGAATTGTAGGTTTTGTACAAACACAATCTATGCTTAAATCGACAAAAAAGCAAAGTCTTTCAACTTGAAAATATAACCAGACTGTTTCAAATTTGAATACCACTTCCAATACTATTGTTCCCACCAAATTCAATTTAATATAATGTTCATAATCATCAGGAACTAGGAAACAAGGAAAAGGAAAATCCAAAAAACCCATGAATCAACAAGAAGATACCAAAACACAGACTACAGATGTTGAATCAAAACACAAGAGAAATGATAAGTTCCATTTCCTCATATGTGTAGGTGATCACTTTATTAAAGAATGTACTCATCATGAAGAGATTACTAAATTTATTAAAAATGCATCCACTCCGACAGTGTTAACTGATCCTTTCCATACACAACAATAATTCATTTATCATGAATCCTTTCATGGACCATATTCTTCTTCTACTGAAGAAGTTAAAATGATTTCTAGTGAAATGGTTCACATGAAAACTCGGTCACAGAGTTATGACTTACCAAAATTGTCTGAAACAACGAAAAAACTTGATGTCAATACTTGGATCTATGGATTCAGAAGCTTCTAACGTCGTTACTTTTAAACTAGAATATTTTAAGTCAAGGTTTTCTCACCAACTTTCCTTTCAGACAACTACTAAATTTAGTGGGAAAAATATCCATCATACCATTTTGGATGAAGGTTCCTCTACTCCTATCATGTCTCTCTCTTATTGGAGAGCCATTGGTTCTCATGAATTCAACCATTCCCCTACCACCTTGAAATCATTTGATGTTCGCGGATTTCAACCTTATGGATTGTTATCATCACTATCCATAAAGTTGGGGGACAAAACTGTTTCCATTCATATTGAAGTTGTCGATGCATCATTAGATTATAATATTTTATTAGGAATAAAATAGTTTTATGCTATGCATGGAGTTTCATCCTCTGTTTTTTGCTTAGTCTAGTTTTTGTACCAAGTAAAGATTGTTACCATCAATTAACTAAATTTTTGCTCTTCTGACATCAATACCAACTCTGCAAATAATGTTCCACTTTTAGGGTATTCTCTCCCACAATATAAAAAGTAGGGGTAGTACTTCTCAAATATTCTTCATTCAAGGTGGTATTTTCATGAACAAGTTACACTCCCCCTTCGCAAGTTGCTTTCGTTAACATGATCTCTAAAAATGATAACAATATATTAAAAGAAAAAAATATTGATGATTCAACTTCCTTAAGTCCATATGAAGTTGTTTATCATGCAATCTAATCCATGTCTAATGAATGAAACCCTAATGATCAACTTCTAGCATCATCAGATGTTTACCACCTAACATATTGGTTAGATTCTCTTCCATCGTCTTTGGAATATCTTTTACAACCCTTTCCATCTGATGAATCTATAATGGATGTTATGTCCTTAAACAATTTACCATGGAAATATTCCCATCATCAGTCTTGTTTCCTTATGAATTCCCAATTGGTAGAAAATTATTTTGAATCTTTTGTTTCATCTGATTTCATTTCTTATCTCAATCACCTATACTCACAAAAGGTGTTGCGTTTGAAGAAAATTGGAGTAATATTACCAAGGCTACTCCTATTGAAATATCGAGGAAACCATATATCATTGAGCATGTCCATTTGGAACAAAAATATTCAAATAGAAACTTATACAACCCTATTCAAATAATTTCATGATGTTTTCGCATGGAGTTACGAAGAAATGCGAGGGATTGATCCTTTGATTGTAGTTCATGAAATTAAAACATCGGGCCAACAGCAAGCTAGTCCGACAAAAAATTCGTCAAGTTCATCCAAGGAAATATGCATTCATCAAGGTAGAAGTTGAAATACTTCTTAAAGTGGTGCTCGTTTATCATGTACCTTTGACATAATGGGTTCCTAACATTGTTCTTGTCACTAGAAAACAAGGGACAATTAGGGTTTCTATTGGTTTTTCGGGATCTCAATCAAGCTTGTCCAACAGATAATTATCCCACGGCATATATCAATCAAATCATCATCAACTATGCTGGGAGTGTCATATTTTCATTTATGGATGGATTTTTTGTCCATAATTAGATTGAGATACAGCCTTGTGATCAATATAAAACGTCCTTTATATTCCTGTGGGGACCCTTTTCTTATTGAAAATTTCCTTTTGGTCTAAACAATGTTGGAGCTACGTTTCGACGCACCATGTATTATGCTTTACATGATATTAAACATATAGTGGAACCCTATCTCAACCATTTTTCTTGCCCATTTGTAGCATCGAGAAGACCATATTGAGCATCTGAGAGACATTTTTCTTAGAGTTTGCCACGATAACATTCATTTGAACCCGCACACAATGTCTTTTTTGTATTGATACTAGATGAGTGCTTGGATTCATTGTCTCTAAATATGGAATCTGAATTGATGCTTTAAAAATAGAGGCTATATTTCCTTGCCACAACCCAAAAACATAACTGAACTTCAAAGTTTGTAAGGCAAGGAAAACCTCTTGCGCCAGATTTTGTGTAACTATGCCGAGAAAACACATGGTTTTATGTGATTACTTAAAAAAGTAATACCTTTTGTTTGGGATGACCCTACACAACATGCCATTGATAATCTCAAACATGACATTATGAATGCACCTATGTTGCAACCTCATGATTATACAAAGGATTATTTCCTTTATATCTTTGCATTTGTTACTACTATTGGAATGGTATTAGTACATGAAGACAACAACAACCAAGAGCATGTGATTTATTACATATGTAAGAGTCTTGATTCTGAAACAAAATATTCACATGCTGAGAAGTTAGCTTTGGATACAATCATCACAGTCCATAAATTTCATCATTACATTTTTCTTTGCACAACAACTGTTTTCATAGACTTCAATCCCATGTACTAAATCTTAACTCGTCAAGTACTGGGGGGAAAGTATTCTTGATGGATTGTTATCTTGCAGGAATTTGTCCTAGAATTTGCTAAATCTAGTTCAAAAAAATATTTAGTTTTTTCTGAGATGATTTGTGACCTTCCCCGTTTTACTGAGGAATCACAACCCATTGATTCATTTCTAAATGAATATTTGTTCCTGATTAGTATGTCCAACCTTTGGTATGTAAATATAATCCTGTATCTCTAGATACAATGTTTTTAGCCTGACTTATACCGTGATGAACTTTGTTGTATCCATCACCACGCTAAATATTATCTTATCATCAATGATACTTTATATCATCATGGAGTTTGTTATATATCATGACGTTGTTTACCTCATGAAGAAGCTGAACAAGTGTTAAATGACTACCACTCTGGATCATGTGGTGGTCATATTTCTAGGATGGCTATAACCGATAAAATTTTGGGCATTGGGTATTTTTGGCCATGCATCTTTAAATATTGTATTGAAACCATTAAAAGTGTGTTGCTTTTCAACTTTTTCAATCGAAAAAGTGCACTCATCCTCCTTTGTTACATCCCACCATTGTTGTTGGTCCTTTCACTAAATGGGGCATCAAATTTATGCATTGTAAGCCTACCTCAAACGGGGGGCATGGATATATTATTTTCATTGTTTATTATTTTACTAAATGGGTTTAGGCTATGCCTACATACACTAAGGATGGTAAACATTCCACCCTATTTTTGTTTATTCACATTATCGATAGGTTTGGGGTTCCTCAAGCTTACATTATTGATCGTGGTTCTCATTTTAGGAACCATATGATGTCATAGTTTGTTAGAACAATATTCACATCATATCTATGCCACAGACCTTTATGTTGTTCTACATAGTGTGAAAAGGGTTCTAGTTCCTAGTTTAGTGTCTTAGATGATAGTTTTTCCAAACTTGACGAGAATTTATGCCATAAGAGCATGATTTTCCACAAGTGTTCCCAATCTCCTTGTTTTCGGGATTCAAATTCATGCATTAATGATTAAGGCTCCATATTTCCATTTTTTATGGGATAAGGATGGACGAAGGGTGCTAATGCACTGTATTTGGTCAAACTTCTCATTAAATGGTCCAAAACCTAGCCCCTAAACCACCTCATGCATGTGTTCACACCTATTTTGAATATACTAACCTAATTTTGGTAATTTTAGGCCCCTATGATTCATTGAACCTCATTTTGACACCACCTTTGGTCCCTCATGTTCATTTAACCTCATTATGGTTAAATCTAGGGTTTGCACTTGGCCTTATGTCATTGATAGGTGAATTGGTCCAATCTAAGCCTACCATTTGTGAGCTAATCATATGCTTTGTTGGGCCCATGTTATTTTGTTTCAAATGGTATTTACTCAAGGTATTGCATGTGACAATGCCTATATATTGTACTGGTTTTTGCTCAATAAGCACAATAATGGAAATAATGCTCTAGAGAGGTTTCTCTAGTTTTTGTCTGAAATTCTTATCTCATTTTTTTCTATCTCTAGAATAATTTTAAGTGAGGATTTATAATGTGTGGAAATTGAACCCAGGTGTTAGAACAATTACACTCACAACAATTGCCAATTACACATGCAAATTACTCACAAAAGAGACTGAATATGGAGCTGAACACTAATCTGTATTGAATAAGTGTACAATAGCCAACCCTATGAAGTCATAGGCTGCAAAAAAAAATAATTACATGAGATATTTGAATGCATAAGTATTCCATTTTAATTTAGTCAAAAGCAGGCTTACTAAATCTAAGCAAATCCCCCATAGGTGCATAAAGCAGTTTCCAAAACTGTCTAGGAGCTCACGAATTGGAAAAATCAATTAGGAAAGCTAATAGGTGGTGGAAGGAAAAATCATACATGGTTTTCATAGGATAAAAGAGTGGAGGATGTTGAGGACAAAAATCAAGTTAACTTCACCTAGTCAAACTTTCCCAATTGCCTTAAAACTCAGAAAAAGCAGGCAATAAAGCAGAAAAAGTAGACATGCGCTAAGGAGGCCAGGAATAAAGAAGATTTGATTCCAAGAGGTTTCCCAAGTGCTCCATGACTCAAATTTAGCAAGTTTGACCACTATGGATGTGTGGAGGACAACTTGCATAAGGTGGAATATGGAAACTAGGCAAATAAGACAAAAATTGGATTAATTAATGTCTAAGGTAGCTAACTATGGGTTGATTATTCTAACATAATGAATATAGATATAGGATTGTTTTACATGACTCAGAAATTTTGTTGTGCTTTTGTGCAATTGAAATATTACATGGTATCAGATCTAGTCCGATTCATAGCATTTTTCCTAGTTTTTCTTGAGAGTTTTCATTTCATGTTATTCAATGGTTCTTTGCCACCTAGTGTGCAGTGAAAAATGGAGAAGTATCATGTCACATTTATCACTCCATTCAACTACTTTGAGTGGAATTCTAAGATAGTAGTTCAACTAAGATATAAAGGTCTCTACAGAGTTACTATGGGGATAGAAAAAGAGCCAAACTCTACTGTTGAGAAGTCCAAGTTTTTCAACAGAATGGATGAAGCGTTTAGGATGATACATCTCATCATTTCGCGAGACCTCTTGTTTCATGTTGATAGTATCACAACTCCAAATTAATTTTGGATCAATATTGAGTCATTATTTGGGAAAACTGGTGAACTAAGAGGCCACCAACTTGAAAACGAGTTGATCTCCTTGAGCCCAACTCAGTTTGAGACAATCTAATAGTTTTTCACCAAGTTCAAATACCTGGTTCTGAAACTGAAGCAATGTGGAATTGAGAAGAAATAGGAGCATATAATACTTTCCATTCTATCCAAACTAGGTCCTGAATTCTCAGTATTTATGTCTACATTCCATGCTACAAATCTTGTTGTTTGAAATTGGAGAATTCCCTCTTTGGATGCATTCCTAGATTCTCTCACTAGAGAGAAAGATAAGCTTCTGCAAATGGGGAATTTTAGTTCTTAAAACCACCATGTGCTTGCTTCTCATGGAGCTACAAATTTCAGAAATGATAAAGCCAAAGGAAATAAAAGAATGAAGGAGAATAAGCATTCAGATGAAGAAATCTCAAGTTCTACTAATGAGGATTCAAAAGCCAAGAGGATGAAGAGAAAGAGAGAGAAAACTAAGTGTGGTTATTGCAGCAATTCTCATTATGAGAAATATTTCTTCATAAATAATATGGACATCATGACCAAGTTTCTTGAAGAAAATAATATTGATGTTTTAGTTTTTGCAAGAAAGGAAGAACGCAAGCTCTCTTTGGAACAAGAATATGGTAAACGCCTATATGATTTGGGTGATAGAGTCAAGACAATTTATCATGTATCTATTTATTATGTTTCTATTTATGATTCACATTCTTATATATCATATTTTGAAAACTCCATCCCTTCCTTAGAAGAAACCCAAAACATTTCACCAAAGTTTCCTTCTAATACTAGTCATTTTTACTAGTTTCTGACTTGTCTTCTGAAAGATCTTTCCCACTCCATTCAGATCCTTCATATTCTGATTTTGAAGATGATATGAAGGATTTTATGCATATTATGACATACTTAAACTCATTTCCCCAACCATTTGATTCCCAAAATACCCTACAACCCACAAGTTCTCTAGTTGGAAAATCTCACAATTGCATTGTTTCCAATACTGTGTCACTTGTTTATGTTGATTTTATGTATCCATATCATTCATTTGTTGGAAATACATGTCATTATCCCTCATGGTACTTTTTTTCCACATGTCTGGACATGAACTCACCACCTATAGTTCAAATATCAAGTCTCCAGATCATCCAAGTTTCCTCAACTGTCACTGTGATATAGTTGCCCACTCTTTTCTTACTATGGACCCATTTGCTCATGTAGACACTATACCTATGATATGTTTTTCTCTATACGAATCCTATTCTGATATTTCATATCCTCATGAGATATGTTACAGATTTATGAATGTGTTTCATCAGTTTGGTAACAAGATACATGCTTTAATTCATGATATGGTGGTTACACAAGAAGATGATTTTGTTGAGTATTTTGATGCTCTATGGGAAGGATTTTGCAGAGATATATTTTTCATTATTGATTACGATTTCATATCAGAGCATTTTTGCATAAAAAAAAATTCTTATGATGATCCTCCATCATCATATGAAGACTTTCAAGGGGCATCTCAACATGTTCTTTGTTTACATCACATTGATGCATGATCTTGGCATCCACTACATCTTCACCAAGTCTCTCACTAAGAAGTTGTTCATTCAGCTCATTCAAGTGAAGAAGAAGACCTGTTGAATATATTTTGATCATATATGTGCCATCTCCATTATTGGGGGAGGATTTTCCCCATGAGGTTTTTCCTCTTTCCTCATTAAATTGTTGTAAGGGGTAACCATAAGTCTTGTTGATTGGTCCCTATTTTGCTTGCTCACTACCATTTTTGGATTAATGGGGTGTGTTAGAATAATATTACCATAATATATATGCCATGGACCTTCATGTTGTTCTACCTAGTGTGAAAAGGGTTATAGTTCCTAGTGTCTTGGACCATAGTTTGTCCACACTTGACAAGAAGTTATGCCATAAGATCATGTTTGTCAACAAATGCTCCCAAGTTCCTTGTTTTGGGGATTCAAATTCATGCATTAATTATGAAGGTGCCCTATTTCCCTATTTTATGGGATAAGGATGGACCAAGGGCACTAATGCACTACATTTGTTCAAATTGATCATTAAATGGTCCAAAACCTAGCCCCTAAACCACCTCATGCATGTGTTCAAATCTATTTTGACTATCCTAACCTAATTTTGGTCACTATGATTCATTCAAACTCTTTATGACACCACCTTTGCTCCCTCGTGTTCATTTAACCTCATTATGGTCAAATATAGGGTATATTCTTGGCCTTATGTCATTGACGGGTGAATTGGTTCAATCTAAGCCTACCATTTGCGAGATAATCATATTCTTTGTTGGGACCATGGTATTTACCCAAGGTATTGCATGTGATAATGCCTATATATTTTACTGGTTTTTTTCTCAATAAGCATAGTAACAAAAATAATTCTCTAGAGAGGTTTCTCTAGTTTTTGTCTCAAATTCTTCTCTTATTTTTTGCTATCTATAGAATAATTATAAGTGAGGATTGTTAATGAATCTAGATCTAGAATTAGTTTGCACATGACTCATAATTTCTATTGTGATGTTGTGCAAGATAAATTTCATATATTTAAGTGCTAAAATAGGTTTTTGCCATGATAATTCGACACCCTACTACCCTTAGGCCTATTCTCCATTTTTATGAATAAAAGCCTAGCCTATTCTCTCATATTTCATGAATTTCATGATGAATGTATGAATGTGTAGATATTTGTTCAAAAAAATTGTTTCTTTAGAAAGGTGTTCTTCTTTTCTTGTGTGCAGGTCCATAAGCTTGAATCTCAAAGCTATGAGTTGGAGATCAACTAGGAGCAGTGATGACAACAATTGAAAGAGAGGTAGGACATTTATCCTCTTTTTCCTTTTCCATAGCTTGATTTCTTGTGTATGAACTAGGTATAGGCATATGTCAAGACCCATTTGTTTCTTTTATGTTGTGGATTAAAGGGGTCCCAATCCAAAAGAATTTTAACTTGTCTGTGGAGTAAATATTCTACAATAGCAAAGGAAACAAATTTGATGAATATTGAGAAAATAGGGAGTTATTTTATTTACTAAATAACTCTTCCTAAAATTAAACACTTAAGGAAAAACATGATGATAGGGATCTAATGTTGAAAATGCAAAGAACATAAGTAAAAAATCATAAGGTTTGCAAAGAAGAGGATTGAAACACAAAATACAAACTATTTATTCCTTATCTATTTTTTATGTATTTTTAATAAAATTTAACAAAAAAATACATATATTGAATAAATGATCAAACTAAAATAAGTCAACAAACCCAAATGATAAAACCAAATAGGTCAAGAAACACAAATAGAAACATTAAAGTTACAAAACTCTTTTCTTCGCATGCAATGTTCTATAGGAAATCTTAACAAACAACACCAATTTCAAAGTAGGAATTGGGGGCGAGTATACAATTTGTAAGATTCTAGGGAAGAAGTTCATAAGTAACTGATAGGTAATAACTCCTGATTCGTATTATTCCCTTGCTAATGCATATATTTATACAATTCATATGACGGTTGTGTTTCACCTTCCGCCTAGCTTTTTTGGCTTCCTACATAACTATTCAGTTTTCTTTATTTATTTACAAAATATATAATCCCGACGGATTATATTCCAACAATCCCCCTCTTAATCTGAAGGGGTGTTCGTAAGTCCGAGCATGTTTCTGAATCTTTCAAATTTTTCTCGTCCAAGCGCTTTGGTGAAGATGTCTGCAACTTGATCATTTGTGGAACAATGTCGAAGATGGACTGTCTTGGCCTCTACATGATGTCGAATCAAATGATACTTTGTGTTGATGTGTTTGGTTCGATCATGGAATCTAGGATTCTTAGCCAGCTTGATTGCAGAAGTATTGTCGACCAATAATGGAGTGGAGTTCTTTTGTTTTTCTTGCAAATCTTCAAGTATCTTCCTGAGCCATACTATTTCTTTCGTTTCTTCAGCTGCAACCACATATTCTGCTTCTGTTGTTGAATCTACTGGAACTGACTGTTTGCGTGATCTCCATGAGACAGCTGCTGATCCAAGACTCATAGTGTATCCAGAAGTTGATACTCCTGTCTCCTTATCACCATCAAAATCTGAGTCTGAGTACCCAATAAGTTTGAAGTTATCCACTTTAGAGTACTTGAGTCCAGCGTCTTGAGTCCCCTTCAAGTATCTTAGAACTCTTTTTGTAGCTGACCAGTGTCCTTCACAAGGTTTATGCATGAACCTTGAAAGTATGCCAACAACATAAGAAATATCTGGTCTAGTTGTTGTAACGTATATAAGACTTCCTACAAGTTGTCGATACTTGGTCGCATCCTCAAATTCTTTTCCTTCGCTTGATGTGAGCTTCATTTTCTGTTCCATTGGAGTAGAGATAGGGTTGCATTCTGTCATGCAAAATTTGTTTAGTAGTTCTCCAACATATTTTTTCTGAGATAGGAATATGTACTTAGGATGTTGAGTGACTTCAATTCCTAAGTAATAGTGGAGATGTCCCATATCTGTCATTTCAAAGATCTTTTTCAAATCTTTCTTTATGGATGCTATATAGCTCTCATTGTTCCCTATCATCAAAAGACCATCTACGTACACCACAATATACACAACAGATCTTCCAACTTTCTTTATAAACAGTGTTACATCATCAAGATCAAAATGTTCGAAATTTAACTTCAAAAGATGCTCGGTTAAATTTTCATAACATGCGCGAGGTGCTTGTTTTAGGCCATACAAGGATTTGACAAGCTTGCATACCTTTTGTTCTTTTCCTTTCACAACAAAGCCTTCTGGCTGAGACATGAAGACATTCTCTTTCAATTATCCATTCAAGAAAGCAGTCTTCACATCCATCTGATGAACTTTCCACCCTTTCTGAGCAGCTAAAGAGATTAAGGTACGGATGGTAGCCCATTTTGTTGTAGGAGAGAACGTTTCTTCATAGTCAATTCCTTCCTTCTGTGCATAGCCTTTTTCTACAAGCCTCACTTTGTGCTTGTCAAGTGAGCCATCTGATCTGTATTTGTTCTTGTACACCCACTTGCAGCCAATTGGTTTGGTTCCAACTGGAGGGTCAACCAGCTTCCAAGTTCCATTCTTCATGAGTGCATCATACTCATTTTGCATAGCTTCTTTCGACTCAACTCAAGTAGAATATTCTTCAAAGGAAGTTGGTTCAAAGTTAGCAGATAAATTAAATTCACAATCAAATGATACATCCATGTCATCACCTGAATTATCTGCTTCTCCTCCATCTTCATGTATTTTTGAACTTCTCGTTCCTGTCTTTCCAACTTCATCTGGATGGACACTTTCAAGTGTCTTTGTGGCCCATTTAGGAATCTTCCGTGATGGTCCTGGTTGATCAACTGGTGGTGCTTCATCATTGATTGAGAGTCTTCCAATTCTCTCAATCACATCATCCAGTTGAATCTCTTGTTGAGGTGAAGTAGCAGGAACTTCTTCATGCGGGGGAGTTGGTGCTTCATATGGAAATTCCAAAGGTTGATCCATAATAGGAATCCCCCCTTCAAGGTTTGGAATTTCATATTCATTTTCAGAATATTTCTTTGGATGAGGATATTTTTCCAAATGATCAAGCTATCTCTCGATGGACGGGTCATTTTTATTAGTCTCAAGAAAAATGACATCTCTGGAAATAACAAACTTCTTGTTTACCTCATCATACAGATGGTATGCCTTGGAGTATTCTTCGTACCCCAGGAAAATACATTTTCTGCTTCGAGCACCAAGCTTTTT
>LPNX011092734.1:845197-923868 GCA_001517045.1 Pseudotsuga menziesii | reverse complement strand
CTACTTGCTCTGAAATTAGATTCATGGAATGGCAGCTTACTATGTTTCCCTAATATACATGCATCACATTTGTTCTTCTCTTTAGGAATGGTGGGAAATCGAAATACACCATTCTTTCTCAACAAACGAAGACTGTTATAATTTAGATGACCAATTATTGCATGCCACAATGAACTAGATGACAAATTACCTGCTCCATGCTGAGAGAGGTAGGCATATCTCCGAACTCTTGCAGATGAAGCCTTTAGCTTCAGCAGCTTCCCATCTTCGTATCCAGTCATAATGAATTGGTTGTCAGAGGACTTTCTTATTTCTACGATTCCATCAAACATGTGGATGGAATGGCCTTGCTGTCGAATCTCCACCAAGGACAGTAGGATTCTCTGCAACTCTGGAAGATAAAGAACATTCTTCAATAAGAAATCAGGGAATCCAGGCATCTTCAGCTGAATGGTGCCCATTCCCTTTGGTTTAAGACTTGACTAATCTGCAAAGTACACTATGCCATTTATTGTTTCATTAAGTTCTTCAAAACAGTATTTTCTGAAATTCATGTGTGATGTTGCACCAGTATCAAGTAGCCAACATTCTTTGTAAGATGAAAGTGAAGTCATTTCATTAATTCCAAGATTACAATGTGCAACAATACAATGAGTAGAATCAGAAGATTTACTAGCATCTTGGTTTTTATTGTCATCTTTCTTCTGGTTATGTCTGTCTTTGATGGAGTCCCATGAATCCCAACATTGATCTGATATGTGTCTAGTATTTCCACAACGCTTGCACTGCAAATCTGATCTTTTGATGAAGTTGTTTTTGCCCCCTCTACCTCTGAATTTTCTTCTTTCTCGTCCTCTCTTGTTGCAATCTCCCTTGGAAGGGTCTTTGGACTGATTCTTTGTTTTCTGAACAAAGTAAAGGGATTATTCAACAGGATCGCTTGATTTCTTGATCATTCTAGACCATTTTGGATATGTTTCCTTACCAGTGAGGACATCACCAACAATAGATGCTATAGATTGCATTTTTTACAACTGTTAGTGTAATTTACAAAATAGAAAAACAATAACCTTGCATGTCTACAGTCTCTGCCAAGGAAAATACAATGTAAGTTTATAGCATACACAGGCTTCTTCAATATGATTGTTTCACATAGAATTTATTCTTCAAGGCAGGTCGCAACTCCAATAGCTTGATGCAGTACTTCTAGTTGCAGCAGCAAAATAATTGCACAGTGGCAATATTCCCAATTGCACGAGCAGTCTCAATGCAATCAACACCAACAAAACAACATATATCTTTCACAAGATTCTTCAATGTATGATATATCAGTCAGCATACATATATCAGTCAGCATGATATATATCAGTCATAGCATACATTATTCTTCAGCATAAAAGATAGGTTTTATACCACGCAGTCTCCAAAATGTATATTCCTTGCAGTTGAAACTTTACCAAATTAATGCTATCACCATCAACAATGTAGACAATATGAATCGTATGGAAATCATAGCACTCTTCTAGTACGTATAGTATGGTCACTGCCTCTACGTCAGAAATGTTACAGAAGTAAATTTTATAGCAGAAATGATTAACCAGAAATTAGGGTTCACCCTCACTCTTCAACCCAGCTTACAACGAACTCATTTCAGGCTAAAACTTCACCGTACAGACTGCCAAAAGCACTGGTCTTCACAGCTTCACGCTATTGCGACTCCACGCAGTTGACAAAAGCTCTCAAGGGAATATTTCGTGACGGGTCTCCATACAGAAAAAATTAGGGTTTCCACCCTAGAGAGGACGCACCAGTATTCAACAAGAAGACTTCAATCTCCATGTGGTCCACCTCTCCTCCACAAACACGTAGAATCCAAAGGCACAACGCAATATATGATATGATATATCAGTCACAACGCTCAACAAATTCTAAATACTGAGATCGATCTTCACGCAGGCAGCCGTCTCCAACGCATGCAGTGGTCTCTTCACGCTGTCTCAAATCGCAGCAAGAATACACTCATCACAGCAAGAGATATCAACACAGTCTCAAATTGCAGCAAGAATACAGCTCATACAGCAGACTCACTCCATTCAGGCTTATACTCCACGCAGCATATATACAACAGCCTTCAATACGCAGATTCAAAGCTCATAGCTCCAATACGCAGCACGCATAAGATAGGGCATACATTAGGGTAAAATATATTTTTTATGTAGTCTTCAAGCAATGGAGATTACAATATCTATCTTGCGCAGTTTAAGACCGGAGAGGAGAGGAAAGATGCAGCGGATGGCATACTGGAGGCAAACAAGAGTGCACAGGATATTGCTCTGGTTGAGCTGGCCTCGACGCATCCAATAAGGCTGGGACTCGCACTCAACTTTTTTGTGTTCTACTATGAGATCATGAATATGGTAGAGAAAGCATGTGCTCTTACTAAATGCTTGTAGCAGAATAATACACATACAAAATCGCAGCACACAAAACTCAATCGTTAAGGGATTGTAACGCATACAATGCATGCGACTGGCAGACTGACGAAGCAGGAAACCTGGCAATGGACTGGCAAGCAGAATGCCAGGACTAAAATGCAGCAGGCAGGAGTTATGGCAAAACATCCAAGCTCTAATACCACTGATAGGTAATAACTCCCGATTCATATTATTCCCTTACTAATGCATATATTTATACAATTCATATGACGGTTGTGTTTCACCTTCCGCCCAGCCTTTTCGGCTTCCTACATAACTATTCAGTTTTGTTTATTTATTTAAAAATATATAATCTCGACGGATTATATTTCAACAGTAACAAAATATGAAAACAAAACACAACATAGAAAAATTCCTAGAGATTCGCCAAACCATATGTTTGATGCCTTCAAGTATTCTACCTATATCCATTTCCCAAAGAATGGCCTTCATTTATAGGTTTTGGAGGCTTAACAACTATGGAGAAAAGGTTGAATCGAAGGAGGATATGATGGATCAAGGAAGTTTAAAATATATTGGAATGGAAAATGAGAGAGTATTTAAAGGATAGACCCAACCAACACAAATATCATCCAAATATAGATCCTAAATAAATGTTTTACTAGTTGAAACAAGGTGATCTGTCCCTTAACACTAGATACAAATAGATGAGGTGGGATGAAACCCCTCTCCCAAAATAGGGAATTGGAGGTCATATCTTGCTATATAATATAGGGGGAAATGACCCTAGAAAAAGGGAACAAAACAAGGTCTAAATGAGGAGTCTTGGACCTCCTAATGATGGATTTATCTACCCAACACCGGTAGGGGCCATAATGGACATTAGTTTGTCCTTTCTAACATTCCTAACATGGTGAAAAAAGTATGACACTTAAGAATAACTTCAAGTTTGACATTTTTTGTAGAATAGGTTCCCCCAAAGTGTGTGTTCAAAAGGAAAATGATGTCTAAAACAATTTACCAAAACATGTGTACAAGGGTGCTAGAAGAGGAGATCTGGACGAAAGCTACAAGAAAAAAAAAATGACATATACACAACATGCCCAAGGTAGGAATACTTATGATCATAATGAACTGACTGAAAGCATGGCCTTCAACCAATAAACCATGAATCCATGAAATCACTCACTAAGAATATGGCTACCAAAAATATAGATGTGGATCCATACCTACATGACATGATTAAATCGTAGCCATGAAATATTACATAGTGGATCTATAATATAATAAAGACACATCCATGAACCAATGCAAAGTTGATCTGTGTGACTGCATATATATCAATGAAATTGATGGCATGATTATCATACCAAGTTCATCGAAATACTCAAATAAACTGTAATGCAACCTAGGTAAGGAACATATCAAAGGAAAATGCCAAAAAGGTTCCCATGGTCTTCATCTTGATCATAAAATGCTATGATTATAACCATGTGATCATATGTGTTAAGGTCGAACATGGTAGAAACCACTTGATTACTGGTCATTAATGTAAATTGTTAACAAGTGAAATGGATATCACCAATAAAGAAAATGAATCCTAAAGTACCTTAATACATTCCAAGGAATGTAAATAGATGATAAGAAGTCGAACACTTGTGGAATCATTCAAACAATCAGAGGTCAATGATGTAAAGCTGTTGCCGAATGTGAGGAAACCTGCCATTGAGGCATGAAGGTTCCAAGGGCCATGATGAATCCTCCATCATCGACACAATGATGACACAAGAAAGTGATATAATATAGTAGATAAAATGAGTGCGAACCAAGACAAGATTGAAACATCGATAATACTATAGAATGGTTGACTCGAGATGATACTTCCCTTGAAAATTGGGTGGCATGACAAATGACTTGGTAGAATTAACTCAAAATGAGATACATACCAACATAGTGGGACAGTAATCAAGAAATTATTCAAATGAGTCAAAGAAGTAAAATGACTCAGAGGATTGGTATAAATAAGAGACAAAAAAATCACCAAAATGTAAGACATGATGCAAACAGGTGCCATGTTCAAGAGCAACAACAAACACCTACCATAATGTTTTCCAAAACAATTGACCCATTTCCCCCAAATTTCCCAACACCATGAACGATGATTACTTCTTTATTTTTTAAGGATCTTGAGGAAGATCAAATATATTCTCAGTGTAGCTCATCTTTGATGAGTCCCCCATCATATGTTTAATGAACCTAAATAAGGATGGGTTCTATCCCATATGTGTTCTAAATGTAATTTTTTTTATGAGTCCAAAGAAGATAAAATCAATGGTCTTTTGATCTTTATATATTTTGAAAAGAACTCAAATAATACTCTAGGGTTGTTCTTTTGCGTCAATTTAGTCTCCGATGCTCGAAAAAGAATAAAACAATATGAGGGAGAACTCTTCTAGTCATGGTTGACTAAAGCATTCCTTTTTCGTAAGTAGTCCATTTGAGTGAAAAAGGGGGTAAAATTACACCCAATAATGGTCCTTTCAAATCCTTTTATGAGTGTGAAAGGAAACAAGCTCGCTTGCCAATATTTTCATGTTTAACTATTCATAAAAGAGCTTAAAGGACACTCCATAGACTTCCTTTTTTCATAATTTTTTTGCAAGCTCAAAAAAGTGATAAAAGTATACTCGATAAATTATTTTCATGTATTTATGAGCATGAGAAAGAAACAAAGGCTAAGCTCATCTAGAGAGAACGAGTGGCATGCAACTAAGTTCCAATGAGTGGAATAGATCCTAAGCAATAACTCCAAATAGGAATATGAGCAAGACCACTCATAGTAGCATGTTTCTCTAGAGGGTAACTGCAAAATGCTAGCAATCTAATGCAAATAGCTAGTTTCAAGCGTAACTATGATGACAATAATCAAGTGAAATGGAAAATAGTAGCGAGGTAGTGATAAGTAGTAACACATAAGCAGTAATAAGAAATCACAAGCATTAAGTAGACAATAAGAGGTTTGTTTCATTTTTAACATGCTTAAAACAAAGAATGAAACTATGCTCAGTGTGTCTGCTTCATTTTTTAATGATCTCAATCAGAGAATGAACTATACTCTAGGTTCCTTCTTCACTTTTTAACGAGGTTGAAACAAAGAATAAAATATGCTCAAAATGATACCCATCAGTAGGTTCCTTCCCAACATGATATCAATAGGTTGGTACATGTTCCCCAAGCTTTGTTTCATCTATTGATTCTTCTTCTACTCCCGATTATATTCTTGGATACTAATAGGAATAGGTTCAATAGAGATGGAGGAATAAACATGATCAAGTGACATAGGTGGAGGAAATGAAGCTTCAAGTAATATATCTATTGGAAGTATGGACTTAATTGGAGAGGGGTCTATTTCATTTTGTAATGAGCTTGACACAAATGATGAACCATGATCATGGTTATCCATTTTATTTTAAAAATAGCTTGACATAGAAGGTGAACTATGATCATGGTCCTTGTCCATGGATTACAAGAGGTCTGCATCATATGGTATATTGATGATCTGAAAAGAATGCATGTTAAGAGAATCGATAGGGATAACATGGGGAGATCAGGCTCCAATTCCACTATTGAAGGGTTCATGCTGTCAACTACTAGATCTAATTCTAGAGAAGTTGAGCATGCTATAAAAGGTTCCTTCTCGTTAACAGTTCGAGGTATGGGAGATAATATCACATAATTGTCCCATGTAAGGGGGTAAACCACTTGAATATAAGGAAAAGTTAGGGAATTTGGATGGTCATTAGTCATACAATGATTAGGAATAACAAACAAAATCTAATTGATGGTTACTATGCTCCCATCATGGGAAAAATGTATCACTTGAAAGAGTGTGGACACGATACCTTACATAGAATAGAGATACTCTCTCTTAAGGATAAAATAAAAATAAAAGGGTCCTTGGACCACTATGACATCACTAAATATATTTTTTCCCCCTAAGGTGATGGGAAGCCAGGGAATGATCCCTAAAGGTTCACTAGGTCTTCTATTAAAATCCAGTCAATGATTAGTGGCAGGCACAAGATTAGGAGAACCTACAAGTTTCCAAGAAGTTCAGGATAAAATACTAATATAGCCCCCTTCATCTATGATAATGCGATACATGTACTTGTTAGAATATTGCACAATTATTTATAAATGGTTACTCGAAGGAAGACAAGGTTCTGCTAGATTATTCCAATCAAAGGAAGAAACCTCAATACTTGGAGGGAGTTCTATGGAAATAGATAGAACATCCCCTTTTCTACAACAATACAAATTAACAAATAAAAAATTAGTGGTATTTGATTCACTCTCTGAGGGAAGAGTTGGGTCAACTGAAGATTGATTCATATTTACTACATTATCAACCATAGTTTGGGTAGGGGAGGACTCTTGGGAGGAAACTAAAGGTTTTAGTAGGGAGGTGACATTGTCTTCCAAAATTTGTGAATCCTCCTCTATATGAGGGGAAAGGTAAGTATGATGAATTACCTTGAATAAATTACAAGGAAACATGAGTTTACCATTTTTACCCCCAACCTTATTATCATTGGTCAATGGAATGCCACTATTATGACTTGTAGCTTGACTAATGGCATTGCCTATTGGGTACCCTAATACCATACTCCTAAAACCTTTAGAATACCAAGGAAATGGTTAAGAAGGTGATCACCCTTACAAATCCTACATGGGAACTTGGTTTTGTGACCTATGTGCTTAGGCTTCTCAATGTTTCCAAAACTCCCAACTTGATTAAGAATGGTTGATTTATTGCTTCATTGCTTATTTTGCTTCTCTTTTTTTATCCCCTTTCTTGTTCTTTTTAGCCGCCTAGTTATTAGCATCACGACCTTCACAAATAATGGATGAAGAAAGGGAAGAATACCCAATAGATAAAGAAAGTAAAGGGTCAATAAGAGGTTGATTTTAATGAGGTGGTGTTCTTTCTATAGAAATAATTCATGTTAAGAGACTCGATAGGGGTAAGAGGGGGGATATCAGGCTCCAACTCCGCCATTGAAGGGTTCACCATGTAAACCGCTAGATCTAATTCTAGAGAAGTTGAACATACTTTTAGAGGCTCCTTCTCATTAGAAATTCAAGGTATGGGACATAATGTCACATAATTTATTTGTGGTGGGGGGGAACCACTTGAATATAAGTAAAATTATAGGAATTCAGATGGTCAATACCCTTACGATGATTAGGACTAACAAACAAAAGTTGATTGATGGTCACTATTCTCCCATCATGGGGAAAATATAACACTCAAAATAGTGTGTACATGATAGATTTCATAGCATATACATAGTATTTCCCAAGGAAAAAATTAAAATCCAATGGTCGTTGTACCACTATGACATTACTACATATATTTTTTCCTCCTAAGGTGATGGGTAGTTGAGGAAGGATCCCTAAAGTTTCACTAGGTCTTCTATTAAAAGCAAGTAGATGATAAGGGGCTAGCACAAGCTTAAGAGAACCTACATCTTTCCAAGAAGTTGAGGATAAAATAATAACATAGGCCCCTTATTATAGCATAGTGTGATATATGTACTTATTAGTAGATTTCACAATTATCTATAAAGGGATACTCGAATGAAGATGAAGTTCTACTAGAATATTCCAATAAAAGGAAATAGCCTCAATATGTGGAGGGAGTTTTGTTGAAATAGATTGAAAATCCATTTGTCTAGAACAATATGAATTGACAAAGAAAAAATTGTTGGTATTCTATTCACTCTACGAGGGAAGAGTGGGGTCAACCAAAGATTGATTCCTATTGACTACTTTATTAACCAGAGGTTGGATAGGGGAGGACTCTTGGTAAGCAACTGAATGTTGTTGTTGGGAAACGACATTGTCTTCCGAAAATCATGAAGCCTCCTCTATATGAGGGAAAGGTAAGTATGATGAATTCCCTTGCATAAATTACAAGGAAAATTAACTTTACCTTTTTTGCCCCAAACCTTATTATTATTGGTCGATGGAATGTCATTAACATGACCTATAGAGGATGGTGACATGGGTTGTTGGGGACACTGAGACCATTCTTAAACCTTTGGAATACCAGGGAAATGGTTAAGCATCAAACAAGTTTTGAGGTAAAAAATGGGCATCAAAACAAAAATTGTACCATTAAAATTCACATTATCAGAACCAATAGGATTCAATATGATGATGTGAACCATAAGGGTAAACTTGGTAAGAAAATGGAGTGAAAAAGAAAAAAAATAGCTTTTCTTATCGTATGTTTTACATATATCTTGATGGATTCACCCAAATTTTGAGTTTGGTGACTCATTGGATACAAAATGCATTCCACATGCAAACCATACCCACACTACATATTTCTGAGGTACCCAGGACACAAAAAAATGAAAATTTAAATAAACAAACGTAGTTTAATGTTAAAATACATTTTTTTTCATTTCTAGGTGTCGTGGGTACCTCAGAAGTATGCAGTGTGGGTGTGTTGGATGCATAATCAATTTTGTATCCAACAAGACCCCAAATTCAAAGTTTGGGTGAACCACGAAGGAAATATGTCAAAAATACAATAATAAAAAAGTACTTTTTCTTTTTCCCCTCCAAAATTTATAGCTTTTATTTTATTATTTCCCTTATGAGGCCCATTTTAGACCTCAAAAATCCTCTAATTAAGGTGATTTCCATTACGAAAGTTTCAAGGGAAATTGGGTTTGTGACCTATGTTCTTAGGATTCTCAACATTACCAACACTCCTATCTTGATTGATGGTGGCTGATTGATTTCCTTGTTTCTTATTTCACTTCTCTTTGTTCTTCATTTTCTTCTCCTTCTTAGCCTCATGGTTACTAGGATCATGACCTTGACTAGGCATGGATGAAGAAAGGGAAGAATACCCAACATGTAAATAAAGTAAAGGGTCAATAGAAGGTTGATGTTCTTGAGTTGGTGGGCTTGCATTCGAGTAACCAACATAATTTGGGATCATTGGAGTGGAAAAAAACCATACTGGTAACCCTATAATGAATCCAGGAAGATTCAATGTATCAATATAAGGAGGAACAATATTTGCAAAACAAGGAAAAGGATGAGGACCCCTATACAGAGGGGTTCCTGGATTGCTACGCTCTAAAATGATTTCCATTGACATGACATACTCATCCTAGGGTCTACTAAATCAAAGAGAAAAAAATACCAAAGTACCTATAGGATAAAAGAAAGCAAACAACTCTCTTTTAATAGAAAGAAAGGAATTAAGGATATTCTAGAGATGTGAGATGAGATCGTCAACAAAGTTAGAGACAATTACTCATAACTACTCCATAATGGACTTCTAAAGGTGCAATTAATAGAAACAACAAAGTACCCTCCTAAGGAGCCAAAATTATGTTTTGTATGTTTGTCTCAGGTACTGACAGTACCACTACTATAGTCACCTCAGGAGGTAACATAGGAAAAGCAACTAGGGCTACCACTTCACACTTGGTGGCTTTGAAGAACAATTTTGGGAGAGGATTTCTATGAATTGGAAAGGAACGTAAGAAAAATGTCTTAGACCTGAAAAAAATTAGATAGTGGTGTCTCCTTGAGGACTTGCCACTCTTAATATCTCCCCCTAACTTGTATAACCCCACTAATAGAGAGTGTTGGGGACTAGTCCAAGAACTCTTCTTGACTTATCCTACCGCTTGACTCCTGTGTTAGAGGATATTTCCCAACAAACACTTCCCATTACTAATGGAATTTTGTTCATTGGTGTTCCCAGTTTTATTTCAATGGCCTTGGAGAATTTACTCTCCACCCTAACACCAAGGCCCTATAACCTATACTTGTTATCATTTTCTAATAAATAAAAATTCTAGTTGGTTCCTTTTATGGTTGTTGTTATTAAAAGGGGTGAATGGAAGTGGACTATATGGTGTTATCACTCTGACTCCAAGAAGACTTCAAAAGGAAAAAAATGAATGGAATGCAATCTTTAGTTTCGATGAATCCTATCTACAAAAAGGAGCAAGAGGTTTCAGCAAATAAATAATAATAATATCCAATGAGAGAAACATGAACTACTCTTTGAATGCAAAAAGTGATTTGATATATGATTCAAAGAAACTATAGGTTACACAATTTTTTCTAAAATGCAATTTACTTTGCTTTAAAATGCAAGATATTTTTCAAACACACACCAAAACTACACTAATGAAAAAGGAATGCAATTATTCTTTTGTCTTATATTTTTCAAATGATTCAAAATGCATAAAAAATTGAATATAAAATTCCTTTCTTTTTACCTTCAATTCAAATGAAATAACTCAAATGCTAGTGGAAAAGAAGACCAAGAAAACAAACAACAAGCAAGCTAACAAGAATCAAAATATTTCAAACACAAATAATGTCTTCAATAATTGTTACTTAGAAACAATCCCAATCTTTCAAACAATCACAAAGTAAAACAATAAAGATCAAGCGAATTCCTTTTCAGAATCTTAAATATTCAATAAAAGATTAAGCCAATGAATTCATAAAATTGTAAGGGATTAACGTTTACCAAAAGGGACAATAACTAAGAATTCAAGTAAACAAGTCTTAACACACAATATTCCATCTCTTAAAAATAAAAAAGAAGGATTGTAAAAATAAAAACATGGAGGCCTTGAAAGGTTTCAGAATCAAAGTTGACAAAGTTCTGTATACTCAAAGAGAAAAGAAACCAGACTAGAAGTGGCATGAATTAAACAAGAGGATCAAGTTGTCGTCAAGTAGTGTCATGTAGTTAAAAATGATAAGATCAATCAAATGTGAAAAAAATCATAATGGAAGGAAAGAATCACTCCTTCTGAACACATACAAAGATTTCATCCAACAACAAAAGTTCCAATGCAAAGTTATGAGGAAAAAAACCAAGAAACATCAAGCAAGGGGAGGTCAAAATTC
The DNA here is from genome assembly GCA_001517045.1 of Pseudotsuga menziesii. Taxonomy (NCBI): domain Eukaryota; kingdom Viridiplantae; phylum Streptophyta; class Pinopsida; order Pinales; family Pinaceae; genus Pseudotsuga; species Pseudotsuga menziesii. The sequence continues at coordinate 912,472 of LPNX011092734.1, read as the reverse complement.
ACCCAAACAAAGGGTCATCTCTCTTGTCACCTTACACATAGAGAGATGAATTGAATTCGATATCCCTCCAATACAATGGAAGAGATATATGAATTGAATGTCATCACCCTATAACCTTCTATAGGGGAGAGATGATTTCTAGGAAAGTTTAGAAAAATACCTATTTGTTTCGATCTAAAAGAGGGTTGGGCCCTTGGCTCATGGATATCTCAAATGATAACTAATTGAATGTAATATTAAAATTAAATAATGAAATATTGAATAAATTAAATGACAAAAAAAGAGACAAAAGGATAGAAAATGCTAGGGAAGTTCCATAGTGGAGTCACGAATCTCTGTAGTAAAATGTTTACCTTGCAGATAGGTTAAATTTATCTTAAATTGAGACCCATTCAATTAAGACATAAATAAAACAAATGGGGACTAATTTATCTATAGAACTAGTTCATATAGAAGCAATCAATCTACGTAAAATAAAAAAGAGGATAGATGACCTACCTCTCTTTTGATGGTTGTCCTTGCTACTCGTAGTTGATCTAGCTCCTAGCTTTGAGATCCAAGCTTATGGACCCACACATGAATAGAGGATAACACCTTTCCAAAGAAATAAAAGTTTTGAACAAATATCTAACTATCAATTGATATACACATTCATACATTCATCATGAAAGACAAGAAATAGGGGAGAATATGCCAATTTTGTATTTATAAAAATGGAGAACATTTATAAGAAGCACTTACAACCATGATATTAGTCCTACAATAGCTCCTCCAAGCTCTCCTTATATCTGTTTGAGAGTTAACCAACCATAATCGGATTACTTCAAGTATTCTACCCATCCCCCTTTCTCAAATAATGACCTTCATTAATAGGATTTGGAGGCTCAACACTATGGATAAAAGGTTGGATAAAGGGATGATATGATGGATAAAGGAATATTATACTATATCAGAATTGAAAATAAGAGAGGATTTAAATGATAGACCCAACCAACCCAAATCTTATCCAAATCAAGATCCTAAATCCATTTTTTTCTAGTGGAACCAAGGTCATCACTCCCTTCACATTATAGATGAGGGGGATGTCATATTCCCCCCCGAATAGGGAACTGGAGGTCATTTCTCCCTATACAAGGTAGTAGGGGATATGACCCTAAAAGAGAGGCACAAAATAAGATCTAAATGAGGATATTTCAACTTCTTAATTATTGGTTTATCTTCCCAACATGGGTAGGGACCATAATGGGCAATAGGTTTTACTTTTAACATGCCTAGGGAGAATAACAACCATACTTTCATGGTGGAAAAAGTATGACACTTAAGGATAACTTCAAGTGTGACATTTTGGTGTATAACATTTTCCTAGATTTTCTCTTTCATTTTGTATTGCAGAAGTGCCTAGCTATTTTGCATGAGCATATTTGATTTGTTTTTTCCTTAAAGCTTCCTTTTATAAAAGTACAAAATATATCTTTGATTAAAGTAGTTTTGTATCTTTAGTACTTGGCATATTTACTTTTCAATTCTTGCAAGTTTTATTTCCATAATTTATATTTAGTTCCTTCTCAAGTAATATTTTCTTATTGCACACACAACTCAATCTTGAATTCAAATACTTGGATCATAGCACAATGTTTAGCATTAAAACCAAAAACTAAACTCCAAACAAGTAAAATTCCCCACTTGGGTACCAAAACGATATTTTAGTTTGGCTATGATTTTGAGAATATGCATCCAAATAATTCACCATAACCATTTAGATTTCAGACTTAGTATGTTGTTGACCTTTAGGGAGCATAAAATAATTTCTATCAAATATGATTCAAATCTTGTTTGAAAATAGGTGCACTCTTTATGAGTAGATAATATTGAGGTTTATATTGGAGGTTTGATTGCAACACCTTTCTTTTTCATACTTAAAATCCCTTGACCATTGACTTTAGTGGAAGGAAAGGTAACCTATGTACATATTTGTGAAGAGGTATAGAAGTGGTCAGTCATCAGGTTTCCATTTTGATAGATCTAAGAGCTGGTAGGGAACTCGGATATTGGGAGTTTCATACAATTCCTCTCACTAAAACTATATGTTTTATACCTTTACAAACTCTTTTGGTGGATCTAATATTGTGTGAATTTGAATGTTTGGAAATCCCTTGTTTGGATATTCATGTTGACTAAATTTCCATTGATTCCAATAGGTGTGTCGGTGTGTCTTGGTGCCCCTTGAGGAGCCCCTAAGGGTTAGAAATATTTCAAGTGATTATCAATGTCAAAGGAGACCTTTTGACCTTATCCAATCCCAATTCTGAAACCCTTGGATCCCTTGGGACAATGGCGAAACCCATGTCCTCTGTTTATTGTGTTTAAGTTTCCGTAAGTTATTTATATGGTTCCCCAGTTGTTTCTTTGGTTCCCTAGGTCCACAATTATTTCCCTAGTACCATAGAAAGTGTCCTTGGAGGGTTGAAGAATTTGAAGAACTTCAAAGAGACCAAATGACCCATTATGTGGTCATTTTTGTTTTATTGAGGTCATGATACCCTTGGAGATGGCCATAAGTTGATTGGGGTCCCACACACATTATATTGATTATCATACATGTCATGGTTGAATCCCTTGTGATGTGGAGCACATCCTTTCTTGCGGTGACTTTGATGACCTAAAAACAAACATTAAAACTCTTACCTTTGGAACCTACTAGCAAACCTAGAATTCCTTGAAAATTTTAAGCAATTAAGTATTAAATCAATTTAATATAAATACAATTTTCATTAGTCCTCCCCTTGTTAAGGTTGGCCCCATTAAGTGATTGAGTGATGAAATAAATTTAAAAAATTAATAAAATATTTGAACTCTCCTTGAAGTCGGTCCTACCTCTACTTCCTCAATGCCAAGTTCGAGTATTTATACACCAAAAGAGTGACATAACTTTCATAATCAACAAAGGTAATATTTGGAAGTGTGATTGAGCTAACCACATAGATATTATTTTGGGGTAAAAAAAATTAAACAGTTCGAGTTTTTGGAAGATTGATAGTTGACCTTTTACCATCTAATAATCGATTTTTTTCTTAGACAACCCAAGTTATGGTTGCTTGAACAATACAAGTTTTTTGGGTGGTTGAAAGTGTTTTGAGTGATGGTTATTGCTGCACTTTTTTCTACAAAACTTTTGAGGACATAAATGAGCCTCCACATCTGATATCTCTTGGTTTTATCAATATACACACAGTCTCAAACTCTTGAAGTCTTCTACAGTGTATATACAGTTTTGAACTATTGAAGTCATATGCACACAAACCCAAATTTTTGAGGTCAATAATAGTCCCAAATTTGAGCACTTATTAAGGTCATATTCAAGTCCAAGGTTGGTCTTGTTTGGAGTCTTCCACAATATACTTACACATCCCAAGTGTGGAGTCTAAAATTCTTGATATGCACTTAAAGTTAAGATCATTGTATACTCTATGATGATGATACATACTATGATGATGTTGTGATGATGTGATGATGCATTCCTATACACTATGATGTATACTCTATGATGATTCATAATATGATGATGATATGATGATTCACTATATGATGATGGTGATGCATACTTAATGCATACTTGTTAACAGTATATGATGATGATGCATATACAATGCATATTCTATGATGATTATGATGCATATCCTATGATGCTGTATAGAACCTATGCTAAAGTTTGGGGATTCCCACACATGCATCTGCACTAATTCCCCTCCAAAAGGATAAGCCAGTGAAAATGATGGGTAAAGTCGAAAAAATTCTACGTCATATGACCTGAGTAAGTGATGGGAAGGTTCTGAAGGATCTATTCCTGGTCAAAAATGAAGAAAACATTGAAAACTCCTAAGGTACGGTCTTGTGGATGAGACAAATATGAAAATCCGCAGAATTATGTAGATCCTATAGGTTTCAACGACTAAGATCAAAGCTCAATCTAGATCTACGAAGGAGGTAAATCTTTCTACTTGAACTTGCACACACTATTTGAATTTGGAATAAGTGAAATATTGTGGGCCCAAAGCACTGCCACGGTAAATCAAGGGGGAGAATAAATGTCCTTCTATCGTACACACATCTCCAATGAGATCCAACGATGCACATGCACATCACAGTGGAAACCTGCACATGCAAAGTCAGAGAGGTTTTGTGTGATGGGGAACATGCATAAATGACATGTCCCATCCCCATATCACGCTCGAGGATTGGAGGTACAAAAGTAACATTTATGGGGCATGACGGTTTAAAGGGAGAACCAATTTGGGATTAACCACATAACCTAGGATTTGAAATAAAATGGTCGGTTTCTTCTCCTACCACCCTGAAAATACAACGCTTGTGTAAGCATGAGTCAACTGGATACGAATGCAATCTCCAAAAGTGTTGACCATCACTACAAGGTGCTCATTCATCACTTGTTAACCCTTTGTACTCTATAATTCACCCAATTGACAGTTTTTGCCATGGTCTTGTCTGTGAAAATCCCCTATCTTTCCGAGGAAAACATATACGATCGACTTTACGACACCCATGATCCTCGTTTACAATTTTCCAGTGTTAGTGATGCCTATAATTCCTTCTCATCACCTTCTGAGGGTCAGTCAGAATTGTTGGGAAATTTAAAGTCATCCATGGTAGGGTTTACATTAAAAAAATTACCCCATTTCCCAGATATTTTCCAGAGGGAAGCCTCTAACTACTTCACCACTAAGAAGGCCATATTATATGATACTCACTCTCATGTCATATGCAAAATCACACCAGAAGCTATTAGGGCTGCTTTGGGTCTCTTCGAAGCTCAAATTCAAGCCCTAATCCCATTCACTGAATCATAAGTTCTCCAGGTGTTCAGGAAAGATGACCTAAAATCCAAAAATAAATTATTCTAGGCTATTTTGAAAACCCCATTTCCCTCAGAGACCCTTATCACCCCACTTTTCTCTGAATTGTTTGTAAAACCTACCAGGTCAACTATCTCCCTCTTGATTCAAATCCTAGGTCTTGATAGCGATATCATGGTCTCTGAAGTGATGCTAGGAATTTTCCTTTACCTAAGTCGATATGAAGCAGAAATTAAGTTCAATGAGTTCTTTTCCAGGGAAATAAATTCCCAGCTCAAAAAGTTTCATTTGGATAAACAATTTAGATATCATGTGTACCTATTTTCCATCATAGTCAATTATAATAGGCCTACCCTTCAAGACATGGATCCATAGGTGTTCAAATATTGGCGTCGGTCCCTTTGGAGAAACTAGGGATGGTATTACACCCTTTTTATTGAAAGGATCATCCTTAGCATCTCTAGACTATTCAACCCTAAAGAGAAGAGGATATCAAAAAGCATTAAGTTTGTCGTGCAGCAGGAGGGTATAGGAAATTGGTTCTTGATGGAGAAGTATTCAATGATTAGTGCATATGGTTTTTCAGCTTCCACTTTCATGAATCCCTTAGTATTCATACTAGAGTTGATTAAGCCGAGTATTGATGCTGATGAGGATCATTTTACTGCTCACATGAAGGATTCCTGGATCAAATAACCTATCAAATTTGGGCCCTTCATTTTGAAGAAGCCATCAACATTACCAATGGTGGAAGACATTGTAGCATGAAGTTTTGGATCTAAAAGGCCTCCTTAATGTGTTGGAAGCTAAAAAACATATGTGGGAAGAAGAGAAGCGACAAATGTAGGAAAGGATTGATGAATTGAGTGAATACAATCCCCCTAAAGATAAGTCACCCACTGCTCTAGTGATCAAGGATATGTCTGAGATGTCCCTAAAGGACCTGGAGATCACTCAATTAAAGGAGGCCAATCAAGAGTTTAAGGACATGATCATTGCAAAGGAAATTGAAGACTATGCTGAGGAGATTAGGACACTAAAAGAGAAGATATCTAGGTTGGAGGAAAGGATCATAGGTTGGATTCCCCTGCATGGGGATAATAATTTTCTCTGAGATTTATTGATAAAGGAGATATACCCATTAGGGAAGCATCTGGTCATGTTGGATGAACAGAAGAAATCCTCTATGGAAGCAAGTAGGAGATGTAAATTCTACAAGAAGTTCTGGAAAAAGGGCCTAGGGAGGATTCCTAGAAGGAAATTACTATCCTAAACTTAGCATTTGGGGAGGAACTAATTTTCCTAGGGGTCACTAAGAGGATCACAATTTTGGTGGAAGCAAGTAGGATGAGTAAAAAGCACAACCTATTAAAGAATGTGATTCCAAGGGTTGAAATTATTCTGCAAGGGTTGGAAAATTTCAACAATTTGTTTCAGCCCATGTTTCAGAAAGGATTGCCTAAGTTTTGTGGTCTTGATGGAAAGTTGATCCCTCGGGGAAAGTACATTGAGCTTCTGAATCAAGAAAGATTGAACCATGCAAAGTTTCAGGGTATGGATGGAGGGCTAAAGGGATAAGTAATTGTCAGTAAAATCAGTGAGGAATTTCAGTTGCTAACTCAATTCCGAATGATCAAATCTAGTATTCCTACTCTTAGTCATAATCCATTGATTGATCTGGATTTTGTCCTAAAGGAGTTGTTTGAAATGAAAATCCCTACAGATCAGCTCTAGAAGTAAATACATAGGCTGAGAAATCAACAAATTGCAAGGGAATCTAGCAACTAAGTCAGCAAAAGGATGTTCAAAGGTATTCTGAGTAGTCCCTTTCATCAGGTGATCCAGAAGCCCCAGATGTCAATATTTTCCATTTTGATAGGCCACATGCATCACAGCATGCCTTCCCGAATTGTTTTGTGATCACGGTGAATTTTCCACATCAGAGTTTGTTAGGTTTTAGAATGTACTTCCAGGTTTGATTTTCGTGATGTAACTAATTTGAATTCCCTGTTTCGAGAGACGTCTCAGGGGAAAATTACTCTATAAATGTAACCTCCATAGAGGAGTAAAGGGTTGGACATTCATTTTGAAGCCTTCTGTGCTTGGATTTGTAGCTCTATAATTTTTCTTGGAAGTTTTAATGAATAAATATTTTCTGAGTTTTTGAGATTCATCAAGGTGTTCAATGTTCAGTTTGTGTTTCCTATATTTCCCATTTTCATGCATGTATATTCTACTAATACATTTCTAGATTGTATGCAAGGGATTCGTTCCTTGTTAAATGCTCCTTCCATCAGAAATCGTATTTGTTACAGGTTTATAATGGCTATGATAGAATTCATCCCTTTCTAGGTGCTCTTTTTCAGTTATTAGCCTTGGTTGTTTCTTCTTCCACTAGCGTTCCAAGAGATTCATCCATCGATAGGTGCCTCTTGTTTCATTGGGTATTTTTATCATTTCTATCTGTCATCACTTCATGTTATTTGACTGAATATAACACCCACGTTGCCTCAAATTACAAAGGATAATCACTACTCATTATTGTTGTAACCCCTTGAATGTTTTAGGATGTGACTCCATTTCCGAATGGTACTTTATGTTTTTACTGTTGTACAATCTTTAAAATTACAAATAATATATTCCTGTCAGATATCTAGCCTTCTAGTCGCTTCTTTGAATATATACATGTATGTGGATGGTCTTTGTGACACTAAGAGATCCCTCTATGAATGTATAGGCTAGAATACAATCTAAATATTCATTTGAAATGGTTACCCCAGTGATCTCCTACCATAACCATAGGAAAATCACCGGGTGCTAACATCTTGGCATCGTTGCCGGGAACTAATTGCTATTATCTCCTTAGGGGAATGAAATTGTTCTATATTATACAACCTAGTTGAGTAGTCGTTCATAGACACATGCTGGTTGTATATGCTCTGGTGACTCCACTCAAATATTTTGGAAGGTGAATCCACTGGGAATACTGGCGACCATAAGGACCAATACGAGGATAAATCCTGATTCGAGAAGCCAATAAACTGTAAAGGTTAGACATAACTCTTTCTTTACCTCCTGAAGGTGTTGCTTCTATTAATGATATATATGAGAATTGTGATGAATAATTTGAGCTACTTTTCCCTAGGACCAAGTCTGATTCTAGCCTCTCTGAACTAGTTTTAGACCCCTCTACATTCTATTTCTCTCGTACTTCCTAGCCACCTGAGATATCAAAGTCTCTAGGTAGGGATATTCAATCCTTATTTGACCAAGAGTTCCCCCTATTTTCCTCTGAATTAGACATATTAAAATCCACTACCATAGGGCAGGCTACTGCCGTAGATTTATTACCCACTACTTCAAAGATAAACCAACCTTCACATCCCCTCACAGTTCTGCAGTTCCTCACAACATAATAATTTCTATCACACCAGCTTCAATCCCTCTTGGAAACCTTTCTATAACCCCAAGAATGGGAAATAGGTTTTACCCTATACTTATTCCTACTGCTCTTCATGACCTTCCCCAGAGATACTCCCAAAGGATCAAAAAAATGAATGGGGAGAGGGGGTATTCAGCTGAGGAACACTTGGGATGGTTTTCAAACTTGATAGACTTGGAGGAAGTAGACCATGATGATGTTAAGTTCCAACTGTTTTCCCAAATTCTTTACAGAGAAGCAAGAAAATGGTTCAAAAACCCTCTAGACGATTTCATTTTGAAGTATCAAGATTTTGAATATTCTTTCAAGAACAAATGGGCATACAAGAAAAACCCTAAGTTGTATTTATCCCAATACCATTCCATGAGGAGGAGGGAGAGATTTTTTCCAAGAATTTTCTGACAGATTTATGAAGATATATAATGCCATCCCTACCCAATTCAAACCTCCCCCTAGTTTGATCCAACTCCAATATGCTGAATCTTTTGATGGTGAATTTACCTTGGTGCTGAGTGAAAGAAAATAAACCTCACTAGCCAATAAGATGAATGATGCTATAGAAGTAGAAGTAAACCTGAAGAATGCTAGGAAGAAGAAGAGGGATGAGGGGGAATGGAGGAGATAAGAGGGAGATAGAAGGAATAATAAAGAGCTCAAACAACCTTCTACCTCTAACTCACAAGAGGTCAAAATGGACATGATGATGAAAACCATGGAAACATTGATGGAGATGCTCTATGTGGATAATAACCCACCTCCCAGTGAAAATCAAGAGAAATAGAATAGAAACTAGAATGCTAGAAGGCCACAAATCCTCCAAAACAGGCAGAGAGATCAGTGAAAACCTCTCTATCCACCTATCAAGCCCCCGTTTTAAGAGAATTATGTGGAGAAATATTATGAAAATAAATCTAAGGATGAAATCTAGTAGCTCGACAATGACTCATCCTCTACCATTTTGACCAAAGAAGATCATGATAATTCCTGTCACGAAATGAGGGAGCCGTCTCCTGAGGAAACATAGGATTTTAAGAAATGATATGAACTTGCTGTCATGGATATGTAGAGGCAGATTGGTTTGAGGAACAGAGATGTTCCCGTTATGAGGAATAATTATGTAGGGAACAAATCCTCTGCAAGTAAGCCCAAAACTAATACATCCCCTAAGGATTCCTCCAATAATTTAACAGAACAAAAAGCGAAAGAAAATAAATAAGATAATCGAAGGAGCTCAGAACAGGAACAAACCTCTTTCAGCCTAGAGGCTGAAATTGGAAAGATCAAAATCTGATTCCCAAGTTGATCATGGATAAACTAGGATTGGAAATGACCAGACCATACACATACCTTTTCTCTTTTGATTTCAGTAAAGTCAAGTGCTTAGGATTTATCAAATATTTGGTCATTTCTTTGGCTCAAATCCCTGCTAAAATCCTTGTCATGGACGTAGTTGTGGCTGACATCCCTCCAAAGTTTGGAATGCTGCTATCAAGATATTGGGTGGCCAAACTCAAAGGTGCACTTCAAATGAATATGTCATTTTCCACCATCCCTATCTTTAGTGTACAAAGAAGGAATTTTAGAGAGCAAAAGTTGGCATACATGGTGACTAGTGCTGAGAGGCCAAAAAAGCACCCCATCTATTCATTGTACATCGAGATGGGATCAACTATTTTATTTACAGAAGGAGGAAAACACAATTTCAGTTCATAGAACACTACCTTTGTACCCACTCAGGAAGAGATGAAAGGAGTGTGGGATGTGAGTTTTTATGGGGTAGCATGTAGGGAAGGGGCATGAGCTAGAGTTTGGGTGAAACCCCCAGGAGGAATATATTTCAATTATTCCTACAAATGCTTCTTCAATTGCACAAATAATGAGGAGGCATATGAGGATATGACGTTAGCAATTCAGATCCTGGAATATTTCCAAATCAGGAGGGTGGTGATACATGGGGACTCTGATGGTAATTAAAAAAATGCAAGGCCAATATCAATCCAGACATTCCACGATGAGAATCTACAAAAGTGCTTCCCAAAACCTGATAGAATGTTTTGAAGAATGCAATTTTAATCTGATCCCCAGATTCCAGAATTGTATAGCTGATTCTTTGGCCACTTATGCTGCTAATTTCAAGATTACCACACACCTAAATAGAAAATATGAGATTGAATTTAGGAACAAACCCTTTGTCCCAGATAATGTTAAGAGTTGGAAGGTCTTTGAGGATAACAAATAGATTCTGAATTTCCCCACTCTCACTAGGGAGTTTGATGGCTTGACCATTGACGAAGATAATGTGCTTCTAGAAGGGTCTACTCTCACCTAGGAATCCCTGCAAAGTTATATTTTTATTCCCAAATAAATAACATCGGATGATATTGTTGTCCCTACTGAGTGTGTTGATGGTGGTAAAACTAAAGGATCTGTTGGGATAGAGTTATAGGGGGATGATGGGAAGAAAAAATATCTAAAAAATCTTTGTGGCAAAGAAATCCTGCAACTCAAAGGCAACTCTATCCCCAAGGGTTTAGTTCCTTTCAAAAATATCTTTGACCCAAATGATGTTGCTAAGGAACCTCAACTTGTCCCAAGTTGCGAGGATTTGGAAGATGTGAATATTGGGACAGAATCTCATAAAAAAATCATCAATATCTCAAGAACACTCTCACCTGAGGCAAAACATAGCTACATTTTTCTAATGAAGGAATACTTAGATGCTTTGCTTGGAGCTACAGTGATATTAAGGTTTATGATACCAGTATAATCCAACACACTATACCAATAAAAAAGGATGAGATGCCTTTTAAGAAAAAGCTAAGGAGAATGAACCCCAAGCTGCTACCCCTGGTGGAAAAAGAAATAAAGAAAGTATTTGAGGCAAAAATCATTGTGGCCCTTAGATTCTCAAGGTGGGTGACCAACTTGGTCCCAGTGAGGAAGAAGAATGGAGAGATAAGGATATGCATTGACTTCAGAAATATGAACAGAGTTTATTTAAAATACCATTATCCCCTTCCTAAAATGGACCACATTCTACAGAGGGTAGTGGGCTCTCAAAGGATCTCCACCTTGGACAGCTTCTCAGGAAACAATCATATCATGGTGCATTTAGAATACCAAGAAAATACATCTTTCACTACACCTTGGGGAAATTTTATGTATGCAAAAACTCCCTTCGGACTCATGAATGCAGGGGAAACCTTCCAGCGGACCATGGACATAGAATTTGCTAATGAGAAGGACAAGATTTTGGTCATCTATTTAGATGAAATCACTATATTTTTAAAGTTCGATGAGGAACATGTTGCACACCTACTGAGAGTGTTCATAAAGTGTAGAAAGTTAGACATCTATTTGAATCCGAAGAAGTCACACCTTGCTATGAAAGAAGGGAAGTTGCTAGGGCACATAATTTCCTAGGAAGGAATCAAAATAGACCCAAATAGAGTTGAAGCAATACATAAAATTGAACTCCATCGGAACAAGGTTGAGGTTCAATATTTTCTGGGAAAGGTGAATTTTGTGAGAAGTTTTGCTTCTACTTTTGTTGAGATCGTAAGGTGTATAACTAACATGATGGGAAAATACAAGGAGATCAAGTGGACACCCGAATAAAAGCAGTCCTTTGAAGACATAAAGAAGGCTATTTTGGAAGCACCTATACTTGCAAGCCCTGATTTATCCAAATATTTCCTCATATTCTCATTTGCTTCAGAGCACACAGTGGCAGGGGTATTGTTACAAAATAATCATGAGGGAAATAAGACGCCCATTGTTTTCTACAACAAAAAATTGAGAGATGCCCCACTAAAATACAAAATCATGGATAAGAAGGTTTATTCTTTGGTGTAGGATTTGAAGGAATTCTAAGTTTTCATCCTGCATTATCACATTATTTCTCATGTCCCCACCAGTGCAATGAAGAGATTCTAACCCAAATATATCCTGAGCATAGAAGGGGAAAATGGATAGCAATCTTACTTGAATATGACTTGGATATTAAACCTACAAAGATGAGTAAAGGCCAGGTTCTAGCCAAACTCATCGCATGGTATAACTGTGATATAATCGTCCTACACATGATTGCTGAATTATCAACAAAAGAGAAAAACCATGAGGAACAACCAAAGATACAAGTGACTGAATATTTCTTGCCATCCCCATGGTATATTGACATCATCTTCATGTTGCATTATCTACAACATCCACAGAATATGGACATAACAAGGGCCAAATTCCTCAAGTAGAAAGTGGAAAATTTTTCCATCTTAAATGAGAAATTGTATTGGAAAGATCCAAGAGGGGTTCTACTGAGCTGTGTAAATGAACAGGAGGAAAAGAAGCTCATTGAAGAATTTCATGCAGGGGAATGTGGAGGTCATCATTATTGGAATACCACTGTGAATAAGATCATGAGGGTAGGATTTTATTGGCCTAATATATTTTTTGATACCCATAAGGAGATTGTTTTTTTCCATAGGTGTCATATCTTTGAAGGGAGGAGGAAGCTCTTTCCATTGCCTCTGAAGCCCATACATGTTGATTCCCCTTTCCAACAATGGAGATTGGATTTCATCGGAGAAATAAACCCATATTCCTCAAGGAAACACAAGTGGATTATCATTGCCACTGATTATTTCACTAAATGGATTGAAGCCATCCCAACTAGATAGGATAGTGAGACAAAAAATATGTAGTTTTTGGAGGAACACATCTTGTTGAGGTTTGGGGTTCCTAGGAAGTTGATCACTGACAATGTTGTTGCATTCAATTCAAAGAATATGGTTGAGTTTTGTTTCAAATATCACATACTTTTGGGGAATTCCAAAACCTATTACCCATAAGGAAATGGGTTAGAAGAAGCTTCAAATAAGAGTGTGATTAGGATCATCAAGAAGCTGCTACAAGAAAAAAATAATTCTTGGCACACAAAGCTGACCCATGCTTTGTGGGATGACAGAATCGGTGTGAATAAATCCATTGACACCTTGCCAGTTCAACTGGTCTATGGTTATGAGGTAATATTTCTTAGTTCCCTGAGTTTAACAGTGTTACAGGAAGAAGATGCTGAAACCCATGAGTCTTAGAGAAGGATGTATCAGTTGGTTGAATTGCAACAAAAAAGATAGAATCTTTTTGACAGAAATTTGAAATTTTAGGATAAAATGAAAGAGATATTTGACAAGAGAACAAAACCTGACAATTTCCATATGGGGGATGTGGTTTTGAAATGGGATGCACCCCATGAGGAGAAGGGAAAGCATGGAAAATTTGATCACCTGTGGAAGCGCCCCTACAAAATTGTAGCTTTCAGAGGGGAGAATACCTACATACTGGAGGAAACAAAGGGTGGTATGGTGTGAGGAGCTCCTGTAAATGGGAGGCTCCTCAAGAACTACTTTATTTCAAGTAATTTCAACCTTCCATGTCATTGTATATACCACTTTATTTTAATAGTATATGTGTGGATATCTCTTTGGTATATTTAAAGCCTGAGGTGAAGGAAGTAAGGTCCTCAGGAAGAGTTGTCTTTTGATTTTCTTTTCTTTTCGAATTTGGAGTTAAAGGCACTGGAGTAAATTTTGAGGCAATGGGCCTTTGGGATAAAGCAACATTGTATGGTAGCTATGTTTTTTCAAGCATAGTAGAGCCCAATGGATCAGACACTTGGTCTACAGGGTTCTTTTCTACCTCACAGGTAAGATAACATCTCCGATTGAAGTTGTTGTTAGCAAGTGTGCTAAATTTTGGGGATTCCCACATATGCATCTACACTAATTCCCTTGCAAAAGGATAAGCCAGTGAAAATGATGGGTAAAGTCAAAAAAATTCTACGTCATATGACCTGACTGAGTGCTGGGCAAATTTTGAAGGATACATTCCTGGTAAAATGAAGAAAACATTGAAAAATGCTAAGGTCTAGTCTTGTGGATGAGGTAAATATGAAAATCCATGGAATTCTATAGATCCTATAGGTTTCAATGACCAATATCAAAGCCTGATCTAGATCTACGATGGTGTTAAATCCCACTACGTGAAATTGCATGCACTATTTGACTTTGGGATCAACAAAATATGGTGTGCACGAAGCACTACCATGGTAAAGCACAAGGGAGGATCAATGGCATTCATCTGTCCACACATCTCCAATGAGATATGATGGTGCACATGCACATTGCGGCGGAAATATTCACACGTAAAGTTGGAGAGGGAATTAAAACACATAGAGTACAATTTGAACATCTAAGGATAAATGAGGATGAAGACATCACATATTATATTATTTGAGTTGATCAACTTGTGAATACCATCGAAGGTTTGGGTGAAGAAGTTGTTGAGGCCATATTTGTCTAAAAAATTCCAAGGACTCTTCCCAAAAGGTTCAATCCTAAGATCTTTTCCTTAGAATAAAGAACAAATACGAACCCTATGACAGTAGATCAGCTACATGGTACTCTTGTGGCCGATGAAATGAGAATTGAAGATGAGGACACATCAAGTAAGGAAGCAACATTGAATGTCTCCTCCAAACAAGTTGGGAAGAACAAATCAACAAAGGGAAATCCAACAAGTGATGATTCTGATGATGAGGAAATAACTAATTTTGTACAGAAGTCGAAGAGAGGTACTGAGAAATACAAAGGTAAGTTACCTCTGAAATGTTTTTTCATGTGGAAATATAGGTAATTTTGTTTTTAAATGTCCATATGAAAAGAACACAAATAGTTATGTAGATGGAATCTTCAAATCCTACAAGAAGTACAATAATTACAAGGATAAGAAAAGAGGCAAGTTTCCAAAGAAGAAAAGTCTCTATACAAAAAGGGACAACAACTCATCCAGTTAGGACTCCAAGAATGACAGTGTAAATCACAGTGAACCAGAGAAGGTACTCTTTATGGAAATAAAATCAAATGAGGTTCTTAATAGTGATGAAGAATACAAATCTAAAGGTGAGTTATACGTTGAAGTAGAGCTCATAAGCTCCTTGAAGGACCTAAAGAAAACTAGGAAAGAAACCAAAGTGCTAAAGGAAGAAGCACAAGGGTTTGAACAAATCATTATTTATATGAAGGTTACACTAGAAGAAGCCAAAATGATTGAAGACACTCTTGGTGAAAAGTTGATGTAAACCTCGAAAGAAAAGGAAAATATTGAGGCTGAGATAGTGTCCCTAAAAACAAAATTACAGACAAAAGATATCGACAAGCGTTATGAAAAAAACTCCAAGTTTCTAGAACAAATTATCAGTAATCAAAATCCATTCTTCGACAAGATCGGTATAGGATACAAGAAAAATACTGATGAGGCCTCAAGCTCAATGGAAAAAGGTAATGAAGAGAAACCAAAAATCTATGCAGAAGTTGTCAAGGACTCCACCAATGAAGACGAGATCGAATTCCAACCACAATAAACCTTACAAAAATGAGGTCCAACAAAAAGAAAAGATCTCAGAAGGACAAATCCTTCATTATTTCCTAGGTATGGACATTTCTTTTATCGGTATTTCTTTAAATGTGGAAAATGTGGACACAAGTTGCAAACTGTTTTCAAAGAATAAATTTTGAAACAAGCAATAACCCTGCAAGCCTCAGATGGCCACACCACAATAACAGATTTGGTCCATTGAGATCAGAAATAGAATGTTACAAGTGTAACAAATTTTTACATAGAGCTAGATATTGCAGAATGAAGATACCAACAGTAAGAAATGAGGAAATGTCCAGCAATCAAAAGGGGGAACATCACAAGGTATGGATCAAACACATGGACAACTTAAATAATTATGAATGTGGAATTTCTCTTCAAGCTCATAATAACAGCTTTGGTGAATGGTATGTTGATAGTGGTTGCTTGAAACATATGATAGGTAACAAAAGTGATTTTGTTAATATTGAAAAGGACAAAGGATCTGTGTCTTTCGAAAACAACAATTCAACAAAAGTATTGGGGAAAGGCACAGTAAAGCTTGGAAGTAAAAATATCTGGATGAAAATGTATTACGTGTAGACAACATGAAGCATAATCTGCTGAGAGTTATACAAATGTGTGATCAAGGAAATGAACTCCTCTTCAACTCAAGAGAATGCAAAATAAGGAAAGTTGGTAGCCACAACCACTAGGAATCCCAACAACATATATGTGTTGGACAATATTGAGTCCAAGAAATGTCACTTGGGAAAAGAGGATGAAAGCTAGATTTGGAACAGAAGAATGGGGCATATACATTTTGATAGTTTGGTCAAAATCTACAAAAAACAAGCATCTCAGAATATGTCGAAAGTTAAAAATCCTGCCAACACTGTATGTGAACACTTTCAACATGGAAAAAAAAGAGTACATTTCAAGACAAAAGATAATTCTTCTACAAAACCTTTGGAGCTTGTTTATATTGACTTATGTGTACCAACAAAGAACAAAGGACTGAATGGTGAACAATATTTTATGATACTTATTGATGACTGTACCAGGATGAAATGGGTATGTCTTCTGAATAGGAAGTCAGAAGCTTTTGGATGTTTCAAAACTTTCAAGGAACTGGTTGAGAATAAAACATGATCATGAATCAAGTTCCTCAGATCCGACAATGGTGGATAATTCATTTTATATGAATTCAATAAGTATTGTGAATATCATGGAATAAAAGACCATTTTTAGTAGCTAGAACACCTCAATAAAATGGGGTTTCTCAACAAAAAAATAGATGTGTAATGGAGATGGAAAGGACCATGCTAAATGAATGTAACTTGAATGAAAAATTTTGGGCACATGTAGTTCATACAATAGTTCACATCATGAACAAGGAATTACTCAGAAGAAAAAATGATAAAACTTCATACGAGCTATGGATTGGAAGAGTGACAAATGTATGACACTTCGTATTTTTTGGAAGCACATGCTACATAAAAACATAAGATAAGAAGATTGGAAAATTTGATTCTTGAGTAGATGAGGGCATATTCGTTGGATGTTCATCCAAAAGGAAATATTACAAATTCTACAATTTGATACTAAACAAGATAATCAGAAGCATCAACGTGAAAATAGATGAGACCATACTAACATCATGCAAAGAAGACTCAAAAGTATCAAATGATAAAGAAAAGGAAGTTTCTGATGAGAAATAAATGAAGGAAATTAAAATGGAAGAACAACTATGTGGGAATGAATAAAAGCTTACAGAATATGAAGAACGAGATAAATAAATTGTGGAACAAGTAGAACAAAAGGATCAACATATTCCTAAGAGTTGGTACCAGAAGACCCATCCATCAGATCTAATTATTGGTGATAAAGATGTCGGAATAGGAACTAGAAGAAGACAATCTGAATGAAATGAATAGGTATACTTTTCTCTATTGTCTACAATTGAACCATGAACTTTTGCAGATGCCAATACAATTGATGCATTGGGTCCAAGAAATGGCAGAAGAATTAGATCAAATTGAGAAACATGAAACATGGGAACTCGTTCCTACACCAAATGACAAGAGTGTGAATGGCACAAAGTGGGTTATCAGAAACAAAACGAATGAATATGGAGAGGTAATCAGAAACAAGGCTCGATTGGTTTGTAAAGGCTATGATCAAATCGAAGGAATAGACTTGGAAGAAATATTTGCACTAGTAGCCATAATGGAAGCTATAAGAATGATATTGGCTTATGCATGCTCCAAAGGCATCAAAGTGTATCAGGTGGATGGAAAATCATATTTTATGAACGAGAAATTAGAAGAAGAAGTCTACATTGAACAACCAAAAGGGTTTCAACTTTCTGAAAACAAGGAACATGTATGAAAAAACAAAAGGAATTTATATGGCCTAAAGAAAACCCCTAGAGCATGGTACTCTAGATTGGATAATTACTTACAACAACAAAAATTTAAGAGGGGAAGTGCAGACAAAAACTTATACATCAAACAAGACTACAATAGTATAATTTTTCTCGAAGTATATGTTGTTGATATCATCTTTGGAAGTGATGATGATTCACTAAGCAAACATTTTCTAAGGACATATAAAAAATATTTTGAAATGTATTTGCTCAATAATTAATATTCTTCTTGGGACTTCATATATCTCAATGAACATAAGGGATTTTTATTACTCAGACAAAATAGATCAAGGAAATTTTAAACAAATTCAAGATGGAAGATTATAAACATGTGAGTACTCCTATGATCATCAGTTGTAAGGTAAGCAAGGAAGATGAATATAAAGAAGTTGATCAAAGTATTTAGAGGTCAATTAT
Source organism: Pseudotsuga menziesii (assembly GCA_001517045.1). NCBI lineage: Eukaryota > Viridiplantae > Streptophyta > Pinopsida > Pinales > Pinaceae > Pseudotsuga > Pseudotsuga menziesii. The sequence continues at coordinate 893,904 of LPNX011092734.1, read as the reverse complement.
TGGTAGTCTACTATATGTAACAAGCTCAAGGCCAGATTGGATGCAAGCCATTGGACAAGTTGCAAGACTCCAAGCTAATCCAAAGGAAAGTCACATTATTGCAGTTAAAAGGACCTTTGAATATCTCAAAGGAACTATGGAATTTGGACTTTAGTATCCAAAAAGAAATAAAATAACATTGACAGCTTATTCAGACACATATTGGGAAAGATGTGTTGATGACAAAAGAAGCAGTAGTGGAACACCATTTTTCCTAGTAAACTATCTAGTATCTTGGTGAATAGCAGCAACTACCAAAGTAGAATATATAGCAGCGACAACCTCTTGTACTCAGATCCTTTGGATGAAAATAAATCTGCAAGACATACACATGACATGTGATGAGCCATTTCCAATTCTATGTGGCAATACGAGTGCCATCTGTATCTCCAAGAATATGGTTATGCACTCCAAGACCAAGCATATTCCTATCAAGTTTTGCTTTATTTGGGAGCAATTCCCAGATAATCATATCAAGTTGGAATACATTGGGACAAAAGAATATATTCTAGACATTTTTACTAATCCTCTCCCAAGAGAGACCTTTGTGTACCTCCGAGAAAAATTAGGAGTCATTTTATCTCCTAATTGAATTGATCCATCTTCAATAACACAATGGTATGATAAGAGGAGAATTAATACTACAAGGAGAATCATTTTCCATTGATTCCAAAGGGGGAGAAAAAGTTGAGCAAGGGGGATTTTTTACTAACAAAGGAAGCTCGTTCTAAGGGAGAGCTTTGAAGTTTTCATCAATGATAAAGGAGGAGATTGTTGACTAAATTTTCATTGATGCCAATAGGTGTGTCAGTGTGTCTTTTTTCCCCTTGGAGGATCCCTTAAGGGTTAGAAGTCTATCAAGTGATTACTTGTACTCAAATCCTTTGGATGAAAATAAATCTGCAAGACATACACATGACATGTGATGTGACAATACGAGTGCCATCTGTATCTCCAAGAATTTGGTTATGCACTCCAAGACCAAGCATATTCCTATCAAGTTTTACTTTATTTGGGAGAAATTCATAGATAAGCATATCAAGTTGGAATACATTGGGACAAAAGAATAGATTCTATACATTTTTAGTAATCCTCTCTCGAGAGAGACCTTTGTGTACCTTCGATAAAAAATACTAGTCATTCTATCTCCTAATTGAATTGATCCATCTTCAATAACACAATGGTATGATAAGAGGAGAAGTAATACTACAAGGGGAATCATTTTCCATTGATTCCAAAGGGGGAGAAAAATTTGAGCAAGGGGGAGTTTTTGCGAACAAAGGAAGCTCATTCTAAGGCAGAGCTTTTAATTTTTCATCAATGACAAAGGAGGAGATTGTTGAATAAATTGGCATTGATGCCAATAGGTGTGTAAGTGTTTCTTTCTGCCTCTTGGAGGACCCCTTAACGGTTAGAAGTCTATAAAGTGATTATCAATGTCAAAGGAGACCTTTTGACCTTGTCCAAGCCCAATTCTGAATCCGTTGGATCCCTTAGAGCCCTTGGGACAATAGAAAAATCCCTGTCTACCCTTTATTGTGTTTAAGTTTCCCTAATTTATTTCTATGGTTCCCTAGTTTTTTCTTTGGTTCCCCATGTCCACAACTGTTTCCCTAGTACCCTATAAAGTGTCCTTGGTGGTTTGAATAAGCTGTAAAACTTCAAAGAGACCAAATGACCCATTCTTTGGTCATTTGTGTTTTATTGAGGTCATGATACCCTTGGATATGGTCATATGTTGACCGGGTTCCTACACACATTTTGTTGATTATCATACATGTCATGGTTGAGGCCCTTGTGATGTGGAGCACATCCTTTCTTGTGGTGACTTTGATGACCTAACAACAAACCCTAAAACTCTTACCTTTGGAAGCTACTACCACACCTAGAATTCCTTTAAAAGATTAAGCAATTAAGTATTAAAACAATTTAATATTAATGCAATTTTCATTAGTCCTCCCTTAGTTAAGGTTGGCCCCATTAAGTGATTGAGTGATAAAAAAAAATTTAAAAATTAATAAAATATTTAAACTCTCCTTGAATTCGTCCCTACCTCTACTTCCTCAACATCAAGTTTGAGTATTTATAAACCAAAAGAGCGACATAACTTTCATTATCAATGAAGGTAATATTTGGAAGTGTGAGTGAGGCAACCTACACCCAGATATTCACAAAGATATTCTTTTGGGTTAAAACAACTTGAACAGTCCGAGTTTTTGGAAGATTGACTACTGACCTTTTACCATATAACAATCAATTTTTTGCTTAAAAAGTATGATTTCTAGGTGCTTGAATAGTCCAATCTTTTTGGGTGCTTCACAGTGTTTTGGGTGATGGTTATTGCTGCCCTTTTTTCTGCAAACCTTTTGAGGACAAAAACGAGCCTCCGAATCTGATATCTCTTGGTTTTCTCAATATACACACAGTCCCGAATTCTTGAAGTCTTCTACATTGTATGTATAGTATTGAACTCATCCACACACAATCCTAAATTTTTGAGGTCAACCACAGTCCTAAAATTGAGCTGTGGTTAAGCACATCTTTAAGGCCAAGGTTGGTCTTGTTTGGAGTTTTCCACAATAGACTTACACATCCCAAGTGTGGAGTCTAAAAGTCTTGATATGCTTTGAAAGTTAAGATCATTGTATAATCTATGATGATGATACATGCTCCAAATACGCATTCAGGAGCATAAAGATGAGAGCCTATGTGGAATCTCAAGGAGTGGATATATGGCAAAGTATCAAAAATGGGTACAAGGTACCAAAGATTGTACCAACAGATCCAGATGATTTGATTCAATACAATAACAACTCAAAATCAAGAAACCACATTCTGGGTGCTATATATGAATTCATATTTTCCAAAGTGATGAACTTCCCCTCTGCAAAGTAAATGTGGGTCAAAGTCCGAACCACATATGAAGGAGATAGTAAAGTCAAGGAAGCCAAACTTCAAACATACAGAGGACATTTTGAAAACGTGAGGATGAATGAGGACGAAGACATCACAACCTATATTCTTTGAGTTGATCAACTTGTGAATACCATCATAGGTTTGGGTGAAGACATTTTTGAGGCCATAGTTGTCCGAAAAATTATAAGGAATCTTCCCAAAAGGTTCAATCCTAAGATATCTTCCCTAGAAGAAAGAACAAATATGAACAAAATGACAGTAGATCCGCTACATGGGACTCTTGTGGCTTATGAAATGAGAATTGAAGTCAAGGAGACATCAAGGAGGAAGAAACATTAAAAGTCTCCTCCAAACAAGTTGGGAAGAACAAATCAACAAAGGGAAATCCAACAAGTGATGATTCTGATGACGAGGAAATAACTAACTTTGTACGAAAGTTGAAGAGAGGTATTGGGAAATACAAAGTTAAGTTACCTATCAAATGTTTTTCATGTGGAAAGATAGGTCATTTTCATTCTAAATGTCTCTATGCAAAGAACATATATAGTTATGAAAATGGAATATTTAAACCCTACAAGAAGTACAATAATCGCAAGGATAAGAAAACAAGCAAGTTTGCAAAGAAGAAAAGTCTCTATATAAAAAGGCACAACAACTCATCCAGTGAGGACTTTTAGAATGGCAGTGACTGTGACAATGACCATGACAGTGAGCCAGAGAAGGTAATATTTATGGAAATCAACTCAAATAAGGTTCTTAATAGTGATGAAGAATACGAATCTAAAGGTTAGATAGATCTTGAAGCAGAACTCATAAGCGCCTTGACGAACCTAAAGAAAACTAGGAAAGAAAACAAAGTGATTAAGGAAGAAGAATAATGGTTTGAACAAATCATTATTGATATGAAGGTTAGACTAGAAGAAGCCAAAATAATTGAAGATATCTTGCTGAAAGGATGATGGAAACTTAGAAAGAAAAGGAAAACCTTGAGGCTGAGATAATATCTCTAAAAACCAAATTATAGACAAAATATATCGACAAGAGTTATGAAAACAACTTTAAGATTGTATAAAAAATTATCAGCAATCAAAATCCATTCCTTGACCAGACCGGTATACGATATAAGAAAAGTACCAATGAGGCCTCAAGCTTAATGTCGATAGGTAATGAAGAGAAGCCAAGAAGCTATGCAGAAGTTGTCAAGGACTCCACTAATGAAGAAGATATCGAATTCCAACCAGAACAACCCATACCAAGAGGAGGTCCAACAAAAAGAGAAGATATCAGAAGGACATATCCTTCATTTGTTCCTAGGTATGGACATTTCTTTTATGGGTATTTCTTTACATGTAGAAAATTTGGACACAAAGCCACAAACTATTTTCACAGAAGAAATTTTGAAACAAGGAATAACCCTGCAAGCCTCATTTGGCCACAATACAATAACAAATTTGGTCCCTTGAGATCAGAAATAGAACGTTACAAGTTTAACAATGTTGGACATACAGCCATATATTTCATAATGAAGATACCAATAGTAATAAATGAGGAAAGGTCCAACAATTAAAAGGGGGAACATCACAAGGTATGGATCAAACACAAGTACAACTTAAATAATTATGAATGTGGAATTTCTCTTCAAGATCAAAATAATATCTTTGGTTAATGGTACGTTGATAGCAGATTATACAATCATATGATAGGTAACAAAAGTGCTTTTGTTAATATTGAAAATGACAAAGGATATGTCTCTTTCAGAAACAACAATTCAACAAAATTATTGGGGAAAGGCACAGTAACACTTGCAAGTAAAAACTCAGCTGAAAATGTCTTAGTTGTAGACAACATGAAGCATAATCTATTGAGAGTTAGTCAAATGTGTGATCAAGGACATGAAGTCCTATTCAACTCAAGAGAATGCATAATAGGGAAACACAGATCATGAAAGTTGCATGGGTGATTCACCTTGTTGATCAATATCTTATCACTTTTGTTCATAAAGGGGGAGTTTTAAATTATGAAAAATAAGGTGAACATATTGTAGGTATTGGGGGGCTGGGGTATATGGTATGGGGGGTTTATAGGTATTGGGGGTATAAAAATTATTATCTAGTAAAAATAGGTAATATCTCATAAAAATAGGTTTTTTGAAATTGGAAAAGTGTATTGGGAGGGGGGCTCAAAAAATAATTTTGGTAGTTAATTATCAATATCTAGTGAAATTAGAGGTATTCTTTAATATCCCATGAATTAAGGTACTATGGAATAGTTTCACTAAGTGGAAACCCCATGGAAATTTTGTAGCCACAACCACTAGTACTCCCAACACCATATACATGTTGGATAAGATTGAGTTCAAGAAATGTCACTTGGGAAAAGAGGATGAAATATGGCTTTGGCAAAAAAGAATGGGGCTATACATTTTAACAATTTGGTCAAAATATACAAAAAAATAGTTCGAAATATGTCGAAAGTTACAAATCCCGCTAACACTATATGTGAACACTGCCAAGATGGGAAAAAAACAAGATTACATTTGAAGACAAAAGATAATTCTTCTACAAAACCTTTGGAGCACATTCATATTGACTTATGTGGACCAACAAAGAGCAAAGGAATGAATGGTGAATAATATTTTATGCTACTTATTGATGACTATACTAGGATTACATGGGTATGTCTTCTCGACTGTAAGTCAAAAGCTTTTGGAATTTTTAAAACTTTCAAGGAACTGGTCGAGAATGAAACCGGATCATGAATCAAGTGCCTTAGGTCCAAAAATAGTGGATATTTCACTTCATATGAATTCAACAAGTCCTATGAATAGCATGGAATAAAAATAAATTTTTCAGTAGCCAGAACACCTCAACAAAATGGGGTTGTTGAACGAAAGAATAGATCTGTAATGGATATGTGTTCAAAGACAAATTTTGGGAACAAGCAGTTCATACAACAGTTCAAATCATGGACAGGGGACTACTTAGAAGAAAAAATGATAAAACTTCTTACAAGCTATAGATAGGAAAAGAATAAAATGTACGACGCTTCAGAATATTTGGAAGCAACAGCTACATCAAAAGAGAATATAAGTGATTGGAAAATTTGATTCTCAAGTTGATGAGGGCATATTCATTGGATATTCATCCAAAAGGAAAGCTTACCAATGCTATAATTTGAGACTAAAAAATATAATTGAAAGTATAAACATGAAAATAGATGAGACCAAACAAACATCATCTAGAGAAGACTCAGAAGAATTGGATGATGAAGAAAAGGAAGTTTTTGATCAGAAAGAAATGAAGGAAATTAAAATGGAAGAAAAACTATATGGGAATGAAGAAAAACTTACAAAAGATTAATGATAGGATCAATCAACTATGGAACAATAAGAACATAAGGATCAACAAATTCCTAAGAACTGGTACCAGAGGAACCATCCATTAGATCTAAGTATTGGTGATAAAGATGTTGAAATAGGAACTAAAAGAAGACAATCTAGAAGAAATGAGTTGGTGCACTTTTATGAATTGTCTACAATTGAGCCAGGAAATTTTGCAGAGGACAACACAAATGAGCATTGGTTCAAATCAATGGAAGAAGAATTAGATAAAATTAAGAAAAATGAAATATGGGAACTCACTCCTAGACCAAATGATAAGAATGTGATCGTCACAAAGTGGGTTTTCAGAAACAAAATGAATGAAGATGACCATGTAATCAGAAACAAGGACCATTTGGTTTGTAAAGGATATGCTCATATCGAAGGAATAGAATTTGAAGAAAAAATTGCACCAGTAGCCAGAATGGAAGCTATAAGAATGATATTGGCTTATGCATACTCCAAATACATCAAAGTGTATCAGATGGATGTAAAATCATCTTTTTTGAATGGGGAATTAGAAGAATAAGTCTACCTTGAACAACCAAAAGGGTTTAAGATTTCAAAATACAAGGACCATGTATGCAGAATGAAAAGAGATTTATATGGCCTAAATATAGCCCCTAGAGCATGGTACTCAAGATTGGATAGAGACTTACAACAACAAAAAGTTAAGAGGGGAAGCGCAGGAAACAAATTATACATCAAACAGGATTACGATAGCATACTCATAATCAAAGTATATGTTGATGATATCAACTTTGGAAGTGATGATGATTTACTAAGTCAACAATTTGCTAAGGACATGCAGAAAGAGTTTGAAATGTCTTTTCTCGGTGAATTAACCTTCTTCTTAGGACTTCATATATCTCAACGAACAGAAGGGATTTTTATTATTCAGACAAATCACATCAAGGAAATGTTAAATAAATTCAAGATGGGAGATTGTAAACCTATGAGTACTCCTATGATCATAGGTCGTAAGCTAAGCAAGGAAGAGGAATATAAAGAAGTTATTCAAAGGATTTATAGGTCAATGATTCGTAGTACACTATATGTAACATCCTTAAGCACAGATGTGATGCAAGAAATTGTACAAGTTGCAATATTCCAAGCTACTTTAAAGGAAACTCACATTGTAGTTAAAAGGATCTTCAGATATCTCAAAAGAACTACATAATTTGGAATTTAGTATCCAAAAGGAAATAAGATGACATTGATATATTATTTAGATGTAGATTGTGAAGGATGTGTTGACGACCGAAGAAGAACCAGTGGAACAACATTTTTCTTAGGAAACTATCTAGTATCTTGGTCAGGCACAAAGCAATATTTAGTGTCCTTATCAACCGCCGAAGCATAATTTATAGCATAAACAACTTGTTCTACTCAAATCCTTTGGATGAAACAAAATCTACAAGACATACACATGACATGTGATGCGCTCCTTACCTCTTTTTTAGTTTTTGGAGAGGGAAGATCAACAATTAATTCTATTTTGGCAGGGTCTACCTTGATTCCTTGAGAAGAGACATGATGTCCCAAGACTATACCCTTTGTTAATAACATTTTACATTTTTCATGGATAAGGGCTAGGTTCGTTTCTTGACATCGGACCAGGACCTTTTCAATATTATCAAGGGCCTCCTAAAAGGTATTACCATAAGATGTAAAATATTCCATGTACACTTCTACATAGTCATGTATAAGATCGACAAAAATCCCTAAGGCTGCACACTGAAAGGTGGAAGGTGCATTACACAGGCCAAATTGAAAAACTCTATCGGAATATGTCCCCCAGGGGCAAGTAAATGTAGTCTTATCCTGATCCTCAAGAGCTATCAAGATATAATTGTACCCACTATACCCATCGAGAAAAGAAAAGTATTGTTTATCGGATAGGATATCTAGCACTTGGTCAATAAAAGGCAAAGGAAAATAGTCTTTAAGAGGAGCCTTATTCAGCTCTTGGAAGTCAACACAAATATGCCATTTCCATGTGATTTTATTTGGGACCACCACTAGAGGAGATACCCATTTACTGTCTGAGATTGGGTATATAAAACCAACATTGAGAAGTTTTTGCAACTCTTCTTTAACTATGTCCTTCAAAGTGGGATTCATGCTCCTCTGAGGCTTCCTTATAGGTGGTATGTTCACATCTATGTAAATATGGTGAATACAAGTGCCAGGGTGTATACCCTTCATATCAGTGTATTCCCATGTAAATGCTCCAGCTGGACTCTTGACAACTTTGAGAAACTCCTCTTGTTGGTTTTCACTTAACCCTGTGTTTATGTGTAAAATTATTCCAGGGCTTACTTCACAAGGTATGGTATAAGTCCCTGTATGCTCTTCAATTGCAAAGACACATGATGTAACTAGAAATGTTGAAAGGTCCAAATTTTCTTGAAACTCATCTCCAAAAAATTGATCGAATTGAGCGAAATAGTAAGGAAAATCTATACAAGTTGTTGAAGAAACAAATTGATTTAACACACTCTTAGTAGTCTGCTCCTAAAGTGCCTAGGAATAATCACTAGGAAGGGAAAGGTCTTCAAAAATTTCATCCCCAAAAGGATAGTCTAACCACCACAAGTTTTCAGTTATTGGTTGTGCTAGTAGGCATAAAGCGAGTTTCTGTGTAGACAACCCATTATAAATGATCATTTCTCTGCCCCTACATCCTATAAAGGCATTATTAGTGGCTAGCCATGGTATTCCCAGGATAATAAGGTGTATTTTGGAAATATCCTTTGATTCTACAACCACAAAGTCAATGGGGTATTCCCATGAGGCTAGTGATACAATGATATTCACAACTCGTCTAGACCGTAGTTGGATTTTGTGCATAGGTGCAGTCAAAATAACATAACATGGAAGAGTTTGAAACTCAATGATGTTGAGAGCTTAAGTTTTCTTATTTTTTGGGTCAGGTATCGGTTGTGCGGGTAATAGTGTGGGTCATGGGGGGTTTGTATTCTATAAATGATGAGGTTGTTGTGCAATAAGGGGAACTAGAGGTACAAATCCAGGAAAAAGTTGTTGGATATTAGGTGGGTGCTGAGGGTAAGGATGATTAGGTGCGGGAATAGGTGGTGACTGAGTATATGCTTGTCCCCTCCACCCCTGTGTCTAATATTGATGATGAGAAAAATTAGGAGGAGGAGGATACTGGGGTGGCCAGTTCTTCCAACTTGAAGTGTTCCATTGTTGAGGCTGTTGGTAGGCATGATAATAGGGTGGGGGATGCTGTAATGAATTCTGATATGTTGGTTGGTATCTAGGTTTCCAAGGTCTCCTATATGTTTCACCAATGTCTCCACTCTTATATATGGCTTGTAATCCATGCAAAGATGGACAATTTTATGTTGTATGCACCTTTGTGCAAATGTGACATATTGAGATAGTATTCAATGGGCATTCCCATTGAGGATGCTTAGTCTTGCATCTTGGACATAAAATTCTCATTGCTACACAATACTCCTCTTTCCTTTTATTATCTTGTAAGGCATCTAGTTAAGAACCCATTGCTCCTAAAATATCATCTTTTAAGTTTTCAAATAGGGTCCCTAACTCTATCCTCGTGACTCCGCAAGAACTAGAAGTATTTCCTTTTAAATTTCTATTATAGGTTTCCTGAAGATTTCTCCCAACTTTCCCCCTACTTCTAGAGTAATTTCTACACATCTCACGGATTTGTGCAAAAGTTTTGTGAGAGATATCGCTAGATGCCATGATATTAAGGGTTTCTACCAAGTCTTCTGAGATCCCTTTAAGCAAGAGTGTCCATATTGCATCCTCTCAAAGTTCATTATATTTAGACTTGTGTAACACATAATCAAACCTTTCAACATAATCCTCTAAGATCTTGTCTTCAAGTTGTTGTATCTTCAAAATGTCATTTCGAGAGTCTCTAGGTTTGCAATACTTTTGATATTTCCATAGTAATGCGGTTTTCATATCTTCCCAAGTTATGATACTATACTCCTAATCCCATTAACCATCTTAAAGCAGAATATTTTAGTGTAGCTTGGAAAAGTTTTAGTTTTTGAGAATCGTGTAGATATTTATAGCTTCTACAAAGAATTTCAAACTCGAATAGAAATGTGTACGAGTATTCATTACTCTTCCCATAGAAAGTAGGTAGTGAAGAAGGAGGGATGTTTTTCATATTTACACCCTATGCAGTGTCTAGGATAGGAAATCCAAAGGTAACTTTATTTTGATTTTCTACTTCTTCTTCTTCCTCATCATGATCTGCATTTTCCCCTCATATCTCCATGTAGATTCAATTTTTAAAGAGAGTGTATCTAGGAGGCTCCTTTATTGGTGATAATGAGGCGTCCCAATGTTCTTTTTCAGAGGAGATCTTCCTCTAATGAGAGAAGTTGTTAGCCGTGTGTTGATTAGGTTCTACAGGGAGGGTAGGTTCTACTATGGATGTCTCAATCTATGAAACAAATTTATTTATTGAGCTTCCAAAGAGAGCATTCACCTGCTCGGGATCAATAAAATTGATGAAGTACATATTCCCTACTAGTGAAAACGTTGTATCATTAGGTTTTGGGACTAGTGGAGGGTTAAGGGTTTCCAATGGTTGACCCTCTTGAACTTCTTCAGGAATGAGGTCTTTAGGACCTCGTTATAGGGTTTCTCTACCTTCTATGGCTCCTCTTGTAAGATTTCAAAACAGAGTTTCTTTAGGTCTCCAAGTAGAAATACTTACTACATGTGTCTTTCAATACCTTTCAGCTGAGTTAGTGGTCAGGGTGGCACGACCCCCATAAAGGTTTGTAGGAATTTTGATAGAGTTTTGGGAACTAGTTCTAATGTATCTACCTTTCGAATCTCTAGGTATGTTCATGCAAAAAATAAAACAAATGAAAACCTACAATACTATTATTATCGCTGGGTTTGGGGGCGTTTGTTATAACATATATGCAGGTTCTTACCTCTCATCTTACCACTCCCCCACCATCATCCTATTACTAAATTTCATAGGAAAATTCTACCTATTCTACCTTACAAAACAACTCTCGAGTAACGACGCCAAAATGTGGGTGTTTTATTGTCTTAATGAATTCACCAAATATTTAATTTTTTGACCGGGGTTTATAAACTTGGAGTTGACACAAAATATATGCTGAGGTAGAAGGGTACCTAAGATATTGGCTCGACGACCTTGGAAATATTTAATAATGGAAATATCGAAAGATCTTTCAAAATGGAAAACCGAGTCAAACTTCAAAAATACAACTACTAAGTTGATTAGACCTAAACGAACCAATAGAACATAATAGTATCAATCTATACTACTCTATTCTATGAACAATAATTGAAAAGATAAAAAAAAACAATATTATTCTAAGAAACAAGACTTGATCAAAAGCAAACTACTCTTATGAAAATGGAAACTACAGATCAATTATTCAGACTCTAATCTAGGAATCAAAATGACTAGCTACCATGTAATAACTATAAACAAGTTCAAAAACCTATCAGTGAAATGATTCATCTTAAAACTAACTATATGAAGACAATAAACTATATTATCTGAAGCAAAGTTTCAACTATTTAATAAACCTAAGGAAATCAAGAGTTAAACTATTCATGCATTTAACAAGTACTCAAAACTAAGCTAAACTACCTAATTCCTTCCCCCTTGAGGATTTTGAGCATATGTGTCAAATGTGATAGGGACTGGAGTAAATGTATCGAAATGACTTTCAAATGTAACAAGGAAACATAACAGAATTAAATCTAATTTAACATATACAAAGAGATGTAAGCTAAAAAGTGTTAAAAATATTTATAATTGCTTAGATGATATCTTAAAACAATTAGCCACTAGAAGATCACTGAAAGAACAACATGCACAAAAACATAAGAACACAATAACACAGATATTTTCCTTGGGGAAACCACAAGGGAGAAAAACTCACAAAACTTCCTCATTATAGAACTCAACTACTATAGTGTAAGATCCAGATTGGCAACTTCTTCCTTCTTCTTGGTGCACTACTACTTCTCTCTCTTGCTAAAACCATCTTGAGTGAGAGAGTACAAATGAAGGGGAGATCCTCCCTATTTATATTCTTCTGTTGACTTGACCTTTAACTTGGTGGGGATGAATTCACTAGTTGTTAGGGCTGACTTGTCCAACTAGATATTACAAATAACATTATTGACACTTGGGTACTAATGAATTGACTTACATTAGGAGTTTTACATTACATCCTTCAATGAATATAACAAGACCAAACTCATCTCCAATAAGAGGAATACAATACAACTAAAATATCTTCCGAAGTTACATTATTTTAACACTCCCTCTTAACTAGGAAGGTATTCAACTGTAGTAGAAACTTCTACTATTACAACTATATAACTAACTTGTGAGACTCTATATGTCATAGGAAGTTTTGGTACAACATCATACATCTTCATCATCAATCTCAACTGGATCTTCTTCTGCAATCATCTTTCTTCAATATTGTTCTTGTCATCTTCTGGAACATCTCTTGCAGCATCAGCATGTGAATGTTGAATCATCTTTTGGATCATCATCCATTGCTTCATATTTTGAACCATATTCCATAGTATCTATATGTGAATACTAGATCATCTTCTTAATTATCTACTAGTCACCATCAGTGTGTAAACACTAATCCATCATCTATATCATCATCATCTCAACTGTCATCATCTACATTTTCAGTATGTGAATACTGAATCATCATTATCCATATCTGAACTATCATCATCTACATCTCGAGTAAGTGAATATGGAACCATAATCATCTGCATCTTCAGTATGTGAATACGGAATCATCATCATTTGCATCTCCAGTATGTGAATATTGAACCATCACCATCTGTATCTTGAATATATGAATATCGAGACATCATCATTTGTAACTTCAATATGTTAATACTAAAACATCATCATCTGTATCTCCAGTATGTAAATATAGAGCCGTCATCATCATCTGTAAATTCAGTATGTGAATATTGAAACATCATCATATGTATCTCCAGTATGTGAATACTGAGCCATCATCATCTGTAACTTCAGTGTGTGAATACTAAAACATAATCATTTGCATCAATAGTATGTAAATACTGAAACAATCAGCAACATCATTAGCATATTAGTGCTAAAGATCAAATCATATGTAGTTCTAGATCATCATAAACATCAACATCAGTACAAAGATACTGAAATGATCACAACAACATATCAGCATCACTCAATCATCTGTCAAGCATCTCAGAATATGCCGGAAGTCACAAATCCCACTAACACTGTATGTGAACACTTTCAACATGGAAAAAAAAGAGTACATTTCAAAACAAAAGATAATTCTTCTACAAAACCTTTGGAGCTTGTTTATATTGATTTATGTGGACCAACAGAGAACAAAGGACTAAATGGTGAACAATATTTTATGATACTTATTGATGACTGTACCAGGATGAAATGGGTATGTCTTCTCAATAGGAAGTTAGAAGCTTTTGGATGTTTCAAAACTTTCAAGGAACTGGTCAAGAATAAAACATGATCATGAGACAAGTTCCTCAGATCTGACAACGGTGGATAATTCATTTTAGATGAATTCAATAAGTCCTATGAATAGCATGGAATAAAAAGACCATTTTTAATAGCCAGAACACCTCAATAAAATGGGGTTGCTGAACAAAAGAATAGATGTGTAATGGAGATGGCTAGGACCATGTTGAATGAATGTAACTTGAATGAAAAATTTTGGGCACATGTAGTTCATACAACAGTTCACATCATGAACAAGGGATTACTCAGAAGAAAAAATGATAAAACTCCATATGAGCTATGGATTGGAAGAGTGACAAATGTATGACACTTCGTATTTTTTGGAAGCACGTGCTACATAAAAACATAAGATAAGAATATTGGAAAATTTGATTCTTGAGTAGATGAGGGCATATTCGTTGGATGTTCATCCAAAAGGAAATATTACAAATTCTACAATTTGATACTAAACAAGATAATCAGAAGCATCAACGTGAAAATAGATGAGACCATACTAACATCATGCAAAGAAGACTCAAAAGTATCAGATGATGAAGAAAAGGAAGTTTTTGATGAGAAAGAAATGAAGGAAATTAAAATGGAAGAACAACTATGTGAGAATGAAGCACAACTTACAGAATATGAAGAATGGGATAAATAAACTGTGGAACAAGTAGAATAGAAGGATCAACAGATTCTTAAGAGTTGGTACCAAAAGAACCATCCATCAAATCTAATTATTGGTGATAAAGATGTCAGAATAGGAACTAGAAGAAGACAATTTGAATGAAATGAATAGGTATACTTTTCTCTATTGTCTACAATTGAACCATGAACTTTTGTAGAGGCCAATACAATTGACGCATTGGGTCAAAGAAATGGAAGAAGAATTAGATCAAATTAAGAAACATGAAACATGAGAACTCATTCCTACACCAAATGACAAGAGTGTGAATGGCACAAAGTGCATTTTCAGAAACAAAATGAATGAATATGGAGAGGTAATTAGAAACAAGGCTTGATTGGTTTGTAAAGGCTATGATCAAATCGAAGGAATAGACTTCGAAGAAATATTTGCACTAGTAGCCATAATGGAAGCTATAAGAATGATATTGGATTATGCATTCTCCAAAGACATTAAATTGTATCAGGTGGATGGAAAATCATATTTTATAAATGAGAAATTAGAAGAAGAAGTCTACATTGAACAACCAAAAGGGTTTCAACTTTCAGAAAACAAGGAACGTGTATGAAAAAACAAAATGAATTTATATGGCCTAAAGAAAACCCCTAGAGCATGGTACTCAAGATTGGATAACTGCTCACAACAACAAAAATTTAAGAGGGGAAGTGCAGACAAAAACTTATACATCAAACAAGACTACAATAGTATAATTTTTCTCGAAGTATATGTTGTTGATATCATCTTTGGAAGTGATGATGATTCACTAAGCAACATTTTTCTAAGGATATATAAAAATAGTTTGAAATGTATTTGCTCAGTAATTAATCTTCTTCTTGGGACTTCAGATATCTCAATGAACATAAGGGATTTTTATTACTCAAACAAAATAGATCAAGGAAATGTTAAACAAATTCAATATGGAAAATTATAAACATGTGAGTACTCCTATGATCATCGGTTGTAAGTTAAGCAAGGAAGATGAATATAAAGAAGTTGATCAAAGTATTTATAGTCCAATGATTGGTAGTCTACTATATGTAACAAGCTCAAGGCCATATTGGATGCAAGCCGTTGGACAAGTTGCAAGACTCCAAGCTACTCCAAAGGAAAGTCACATTATTGCAGTTAAAAGGACCTTTGAATATATCAAAGAAACTATGGAATTTGGACTTTAGTATCCAAAAGGAAATAAGATAACATTGATAGCTTATTTAGACACATATTGGGCAATATGTGCTGATGACAAAAGAAGCAGTAGTGGAAAACCATTTTTCCTAGTAAACTATCTAGTATCTTGGTGAATAGTAGAAACTACCAAAGTAGAATATATAGCAGCAACAACCTCTTGTACTCAGATCCTTTGGATGAAAATAAATCTGCAAGACATACACATGACATGTGATGAGCCAATTCCAATTCTATGTGGCAATACGATTGCCATCTGTATCTCCAAGAATTTGGTTATGCACTCCAAGACCAAGCATATTCCTATCAAGTTTTACTTTATTTGGGAGCAATTCCTAGATAATCATATCAAGTTGGAATACATTGGGACAAAAGAATAGATTCCAGACATTTTTACTAATCCTCTCCCAAGAGAGACCTTTGTGTACCTCCGAGAAAAATTAGGAGTCATTCTATCTCCTAATTGAATTGATCCATCTTCAAGAACACAATGGTATGATAAGAGGAGAAGTAATACTACAAGGAGAATCATTTTCCATTGATTCCAAAGGGGGAGAAAAAGTTGAGCAAGGGAGAGTTTTTGTGAAAAAAGGAATCTTGTTCTAAGGGAGAGATTTAAAGTTTTCATCAATGACAAAGGAGGATATTGTTGACTAAATTGTCATTAATTCCAATAGGTGTGTCAGTGTGTCTTTCTGCCCCTTGGAGGATCCCTTAAGGGTTAGAAGTCTATCAAGTGATTATCAATGTCAAAGGATACCTTTTGACCTTGTCCAAGCCCAATTCTGAATCCGTTGGATCCCTTAGATCCCTTGGGACAATAGAAAAAATCCCATCTACCCTTTATTGTGTTTAATTTTCCCTAAGTTGTTTCTATGGTTCCCTAGTTTTTTCTTTGGTTCCCCATGTCCACAGCTGTTTCCCTAGTACCCTATAAAGTGTCCTTGGTGGTTTGAATAAGCTGTAGAACTTCAAAGAGACCAAATGACCCATTCTTTGGTCATTTGTGGTTTATTGAGGTCATGATACCCTTGGATATTGTCATATGTTGATCGGGGTCCTACACACATTTTGTTGATTATCATACATGTCATGGTTTAAGCCCTTGTGATGTGGAGCACATCCTTTCTAGTGGTGACTTTGATGACCTAACAACAAACCCTAAAAGTCTTACCTTTGGAACCTACTACCACACCTATAATTCCTTGAAAATATTAAGCAATTAAGTATTAAAACAATTTAATATTAATACAATTTTCATTAGTCCTCCCCTAGTTAAGGTTAGCCCTATTAAGTGATTGAGTGATAAAAAAAACTTTAAAAAATAATAAAACATTTAAACTCTCCTTGAATGTGTCCCTACCTCTACTTCCTCAACATCAAGTTTGAGTATTTATACACCAAAAGAGTGACATAACTTTCATCATCAATAAAGGTAATATTTGGAAGTGTGAGTGAGGCAACCTACACCCAAATATTCACAGAGATATTCTTTTGGGGTAAAACAACTTGAACAGTCCGAGTTTTTGGAAGATTGACTACTGACCTTTTACCATATAATAATCGAATTTTTGTTTAAAAAGTCTGATTTCTGGGTGCTTGAACAGTCCAATCTTTTTGGGTGCTTCACAGTGTTTTGGGTGATGGTTACTGCTGCCCTTTTTCTACAAACCTTTTGAGGAAAAAAATGAGCCTCCAGATCTGATATCTCTTGGTTTTCTCAATATACACATAGACCCAAATTCTTGAAGTCTTCTACATTGTATGTACAGTATTGAACTCATCCACACACAATCTTGAATTTTTGAGGTCAACCACAGTCCTTAAATTGAGCTTTGGTTAAGCACATCTTCAAGTCCAAGGTTGGTCTTGTTTGGAGTTTTCCACAACAGACTTACACATCCTAAGTGTGGAGTCTAAAAGTTTTGATATGCTTTGAAAGTTAAGATCATTGTATAATCTGCTATGATGTATACTCTATGATGATGCAACACATCCTTGCTTATGGTGACTTTGATGACCTAACAAAAAACCCTAAAACTCTTACCATTGGAACCAACTACCACACTTAGAATTCCTTGAAAAGTTTAAGCAATTAAGTATTAAAGCAATTTAATATTAATACAATTTTCATTAGTCCTCCCCTAGTTAAGGTTGGCCTCGTTAAGTGATTGAGTGATAACTGTAGCAGCTTGTCAGTTACATATGACGAATCCTAAGGGGTTGTAGCCACTTCCAGTTGTATATGGAAAAGTTGTATTAAATTTGTTACCCTGGTTGTTGCTGGGTCAAATTTATTGTTTAAAATGGATTCCTTGGTTTTACCCCTAGGACTTGGGTTTCCATGTCAAAATACTGTGTACTATACATTTTTTTATTTTCATGTACATTGATGATATGTTATGATTGGAGATTAGCAACTTGATCTTGATTAAAAAATTTATAATTGTGCAAATATTGATTCACCCCCTCTCATTATTTCAACAATCAGTATTAGAGCGGGTTCCTTCAAGTCTAGCCAATGCAAGGAATCCATGGGAAAGTTTTCTAAAAAAGGTAAAAATGGATCACCCATGTTTGATGGGACCAAATACACATTTTGGAGCATAAAAATGAGAGCCTACATGGAATCTCAAGGAGTGATTATATGGCAAAGTATCGAAAATGGGTACAAGGTACCAAAGACCGTACCAATAGATCCAGATGATTTGATTCAATACAATAACAACTCAAAATCGAGAAACCACATTCTGGGTGCTGTATATGAATTCATACTTTCCAAAGTGATGAACTTCCCCTCTGTAAAGTAAATGTGGGTCAAACTCCAAACCACATATGAAGGAGATAGTAAAGTCAAGGAAGCCAAACTTCAAACATACAGAGGAAAATTTGAAAATCTGAGGATGAATAAGGATGAAGACATCACAACCTATATTCTTTGAGTTGATCAACTTGTGAATACCATCATAGGTTTGGGTAAAGACATTTTTGAGGCCATAGTTGTTCGAAAAATTATAATCAATCTTCCCAAAAGGTTCAATCCTAAGATATCTTCCCTAGAAGAAAGAACAAATATGAACAAAATGACAGTAGATCCGCTACATGGGACTCCTGTGGCTTATGAAATGAGAATTGAAGTCAAGGAGACATCAAGGAAGGAAGAAACATTCAAAGTCTCCTCCAAACAATTTGGGAAGAACAAATCAACAAAGGCCAAGCCAACAAGTGATGATTCTGATGATGAGGAAATAACTAACTTCATACGAAAGTTGAAGAGAGGTACTGGGAAATACAAAGTTAAGTTACCTATCAAATGTTTTTCATGTGGAAATATAGGTCATTTTGATTCTAAATGTCTGTATGCAAGGAACATATATATTTATGAAAATGGAATATTTAAACCCTACAAGAAGTACAATAATTGCAAGGATAAGAAAACAATCAAGTTTGCAAAGAAGAAAAGTCTCTATACAAAAAGGCACAACAACTCATCTAGTGAGGACTTTTAGAATGGCAATGACTATGACAATGACCATGACAGTGAGCCAGAGAAGGTAATATTTATGGAAATCAACTCAAATAAGGTTCTTAATAGTGATGAAGAATACGAATCTAAAGGTTATATAGATCTTGAAGCAGAACTCATAAGCCCCTTGACGGACCTAAAGAAAACTAGGAAATAAAACAAAGTGATCAAGGAAGAAGAATAATTGTTTGAACATTGAATCATTATTGATATGAAAGTTAAACTAGAAGAAGCCAAAATAATTGAATATATCTTGCTGAAAGGTGATGGAAACATAGAAAGAAAAGGAAAACCTTGAGGCTGAGATAATATCTCTAAAAACCAAATTATAGACAAAATATATCGACAAGAGTTGTGAAAACAAATTTAAGATTGTATAAAAAATTATCAGCAATCAAAATCCATTCCTTGACAAGACCAGTATACAATATAAGAAAAGTACCGATGAGGCCTCAAGCTTAATGTCGATAGGTAATGAAGAGAAGCCAAGAAGCTATGCAGAAGTTGTCAAGGACTCCACTAATGAAGAAGATATCGAATTCCAACTAGAACAACCCATACCAAGAGGAGTTACAACAAAAAGAGAAGATATCAGAAGGACATATCCTTCATTTGTTCCTAGGTATGGACATTTCTTTTATGGGTATTTCTTTACATGTAGAAAATTTGGACACAAAGCCGAAAACTATTTTCACATAAGAAATTTTGAAACAAGGAATAACCCTGCAAGCCTCATTTAGCCAGAGTACAATAAAAAATTTGGTCCCTTAAGATCAGAAATAGAATGTTACAAGTTTAACAATGTTGGACATACATCCATATATTTCATAATGAAGATACCAATAGTAATAAATGAGGAAAGGTCCAACAATTAAAAGGGGGAACATCACAAGGTATGGATCAAATGCAAGTACAACTTAAATAATTATGAATGTGGAATTTCTCTTCAAGATCAAAATAATAGCCTTGGTTAATGGTATGTTGATAGCAGTTGATCCAATCATATGACAGGTAACAAAAGTGTGTTTGTTAATATTGAAAATGACAAAGGATATGTCTCTTTCAGAAACAACAATTCAACAAAATTATTGGGGAAAGGCACAGTAACGCTTGCAAGTAAAACCTCCTTGGCTGAAAATGCCTTAGTTGTAGACAACAAGAAGCATAATCTATTGAGAGTTAGTCAAATGTGTGATCAAGGACATGAACTCCTATTCAACTCAAGAGAATGCATAATAAGGAAACACAGATCATGAAAGTTGCATGGGGGATTCACCTTGTTGATCAATATCTTATCACTTTTGTTCATAAAGGGGGAGTTTTAAATTATGACAAATAAGGTGAATATATTGTAGGTATTGGGGGGGTGGGGTGTATGGTATGGGGGGTTTATAGGTATTGGAGGTATAAAAATTATTATCTAGTAAAAATAGGTAATATCTCATAAAAATAGGTTTTTTGAAATTGGAAAAGTGTATTGGGAGGGGGTGCTCAAAGAATAATTTTGGTAGTTAATTATCAATATGTAGTGAAATTAGAGGTATTCTTTAATATCCCATGAATGAAGGAACTATGGCATAGTTTCACTATGTGGAAACCCCATGGAAATTTGGTAGCCACAACCACTAGTACTCCCAACCACATATACATGTTGGATAACATTGAGTTCGAGAAATGTCAATTGGGAAAAGAGGATGAAATATGGCTTTGGAACAAAAGAATGGGGCTATACATTTTAACAATTTGGTTAAAATATACAAAAAAAATAGTTCGAAACATGTCGGAAGTTACAAATCCTTCTAACAACATATGTGAACACTGCCAACATGGAAAAAAAACAAGATTACATTTGAAGACAAAAGATAATTCTTCTACAAAACCTGTGGAGTGCATTCATACTGACTTATGTGGACCAACAAAGATCAAAGGAATGAATGGTGAATAATATTTTATGCTACTTATTGATGTCTATACCAGGATTACATGGGTATGTCTTCTCAACTGTAGGTCAGAAGGTTTTGGATTTTTTAAAACTTTCAAGGAACTGGTCGAGAATGAAACCGGATCATGAATCAAGTGCCTTAGATCCAAAAATAGTGGAGAATTGACTTCATATGAATTCAACAAATCCTGTGAAGAGCATGGAATAAAAACAAAATTTTTCAGTAGCCAAAACACCTCAACAAAATGGGGTTGTTGAAAGAAAGAATAGATCTGTAATGGATATGTGTTCAAAGACAAATTTTGGGAACATGCAGTTCATACAACAGTTCAGATCATGGACAGGGAACTACTCAGAAGTGAAAATGATAAAACTTCTTATGAGCTATAGATAGGAAGAGAACAAAATGTACGATGCTTCAGAATATTTGGAAGCAATAGCTACATCAAAAGAGAATATATGTGATTGGAAAATTTGATTCTCAAGTAGATGAGGGCATATTCATTGGATATTCATCCAAAAGGAAAGCTTACAAATGCTAGAATTTGAGACTAAAAAAGATAATTGAAAGTATAAACATGAAAATAGATGCGACCAGACTAACATCATCTAGAGAAGACCTGAGAAGAATCGGACGATGAAGAAAAGGAAGTTTTTCATCAGAAAGAAATGAAGGAAATTAAAATGGAAGAAAAAACATATGGGAATGAATAAAATCTTACAAAAGATTAAGAATAGGATAAACCAATGATGGAACAAGAAGAACATAAGGATCAACAGAATCCTAAGAACTGGTACCAGAGGAACCATCCATCAGATCTAAGTATTGGTGATAAAGATGTTGAAATAGGAACTAAAAGAAGACAATCTGGAAGAAATGAGTTGGTGCACTTTTATGAATTGTCTACAATTGAGCTAGGAAATTTTGCAAAGGACAACACAAATGATCATTGGTTCAAATCAATGGAAGAAGAATTAGATAAAATTAAGAAAAATGAAATATAGGAACTCTCTCCTAGACAAAATGATAAGAATGTGATCATCACAAAGTGGGTTTTCAGAAACAAAATGAATGAAGATGGCCATGTAATAAGAAACAAGGACCGTTTGGTTTGTAAAGGATATGCTCATATCGAAGGAATAGAATTTGAAGAAAAATTTGCACCAGTAGCCAGGATGGAAGCTATAAGAATGATATTGGCTTATGCATACTCCAAATACATCAAAGTGTATCAGATGGATGTAAAATCATCTTTTTTGAATGGGGAATTAGAAGAATAAGTCTACATTGAACAACCAAAAGGGTTTAAGATTTCAGAATACAAGGACCATGTATGCAGAATGAAAAGAGATTTATATGGCCTAAAGCAATCCCTTAGAGCATGGTACTCAAGATTGGATAGAGACTTACAACAACAAAAGGTTAAGAGGGGAAGGGCAGGAAACAACTTATACATCAAACAGGATTATGATAGCATACTCATAATCAAAGTATATGTTGATGATATCATCTTTGGAAGTGATGATGATTTAGTAAGTCAACAATTTGCTAAGGACATGCAAAAGAGTTTGAAATGTATTTTCTCGGTGAATTAAGCTTCTTCTTAGGACTTCATATATCTCAACGAATAGAAGGGATTTTTATTACTCAGACAAATCACATCAAGGAAATGTTAAATAAATTCAAGATGGGAGATTGTAAACCTATGAGTACTCCTATGATCATCGGTCGTAAGCTAAGAAAGGAAGAGGAATCTAAAGAATTTATTCAAAGGATTTATAGGTCAATGATTGGTAGTACACTATATGTAACATCCTCAACGACAGATGTGATGCAAGACATTGTACAAGTTGCAATATTCCAATCTACTATAAAGGAAACTCACATTGTAGTTAAAAGGATATTCAAATATCTCAAAGGAACTATGGAATTTAGACTTTAGTATATTCCAAAAGGAAATAAGATGACATTTATATATTATTTAGACGTAGATTGTGAAGGATGTGTTGACGACCCAAGAAGAACCAGTGGAACAACGTTTTTCTTAGGAAACTATCTAGTATCTTGGTCAAGAAAAAAACAATCTTTAGTGTCCTTATCAACCGCTGAAGCATAATTTATAGCATCAATAACTTGTTCTACTCAGATCCTTTGGATGAAACAAAATCTACAAGACATACACATGACATGTGATGAGCTCCTTACCTCTTTTTGAGTTTTTGGAGAGGGAAGATCAACAATTAAGTCTATTTTAGCAGGGTCTACCTTGATTCCTTGAGAAGAGACATGATGTCCCAAGACTATACCCTCTATTAATAACATTTTACATTTTTCATGGATAAGGGCTAGGTTCATTTCTTGAAATTAGACCAATACCTTTTCAATATTATTAAGGGCCTCCTAAAAGGTATTACCATAAGCTGTAAAATCATCCATGTACACTTCTACTTAGTCATGTATAAGATTGACAAAAATACCTAAGGATGCACGCTAAAAGGTGGAAGGTGCATTACACAGGACAAATTGAAAAACTCTATAGGAATATGTCCCCCGAGGGCAAGTAAATGTAGCCTTATCCTGTTCCTCAAGTGCTATCAAGATCTGATTGTACCAACTATACCCATCGAGAAAAGAAAAGTATTGTTTATCGGATAGGATATCTAGCACTCAGTCAATAAAAGGAAAAGGAAAATAGTATTTAAGAGTAGCCTTATTTAGCTCTTGGAAGTCAACACAAATAGGCCATTTCCATGTGACTTTATTGAGGACCACCACTAGAGGAGATACCCATTTACTGTTTGATATTGGGTAGATAAAACAAACACTGAGAAGTTTTTGTAACTCTTCTTTAACTATGTCCTTCAAAGTGGGATTCATCCTCCTCTGTGGTTTCCTTATAGGTGGTATGTTCACATATATGTAAATATGGTGAATATAAGTGTCATGGTGTATACCCTTCATATCAGTGTATTCCCATGCAAATGCTCCAGCTTGACTCTTGACAACTTTGAGAAACTCCTCTTGTTGGTTTTCACTTAACCCTTCATTTATGTGTAAACGTTTTCTAGGGATGACTTCACAAGGTATGGTATAAGACCCTATATGCTCTTCAATTGCAAAGACACATTATGTATCCAGAAATGTTGAAAGGTCCAAATTTTCTTGAAACTCATCTCCAAAAAATTGATCTAATTGAGCTAAATACTGAGGAAAATCTATACAAGTTGTTGAAGAAACAAATTGATTTAACACACTCTTAGTAGTCTGCTCTTAAAGTGCCTAGGAATAATCACTAGGAAGGGAAAGGTATTCAAAAATTTCATTCCCAAAAGGATAGTCTAACCACCACAATTTTTCAGTTACTGGTTGTGCTGGTAGGTATAAAGCGAGTTTCTGTGTAGACAATTAATTATAAATGGTCATTTCTCCACCCCTGCATCCTATAAAGGCGTTATCAGTATCTAGGCATGGTCTACCTAGGATAATAGGGTCTCTTTTGGAAATATCCTTTGATTATACAACCACGAATTCAATGGGCTATTCCCATGAGGCTAGTGATACAATAATATCATCCAAAACTCTAGCAAATTCACAATAGTGTAGTCTGCTAGTTCTAGGATTGTAGGGGTAGGTCGGAGAAACTATCCCAACTATAAAGTTTCTAAAATTATGGTGGTCATCATATTAATAGCAGACCCTAGATCGATAAGCATATTTCTTATGGAAATATTATTTACAACAACAGTTACTACTAGACTCCCCGGATTTGTATATTTTGCAATTCTAGACTGGTCTGTCATACACTCAGACATCTCTCCTATAACATGAATTGTGGGGGGATCTTTTTGTTTCTTACAAGACCTTTTGATACAAAGTTCCTTGATTACCTTACTGTAAATTGGTATACCCTTAATATTCTGTAATAGAGGAATTTTGACACGTATTTTTTTTAGTTCACTTAGAATGTCATACTTGGGATGAATCGTAGGTTTTTCTATCGCTAGTCGTTCTGGAAATGGAGGGATTTTTCATTCCTGAGTTGGTTCTTGCTAAGGATGGGTATGCACTGGAATTTTTGGGATTTCCACATCCTTTAAAATAGTGTAATTCATGACTTATTTGGGGTCTTCTTCTTCTTCATCCTCCTCATGAATGACGACTAATGACTTGGTTTTGTCATTCACAACTCGTTTGGACCGTAGTTGGATTTTGTGCACAGGTGCAGTCGAAATAACATAATATGGAAGAGTTTGCAACTCAATGCTATTGAGAGATTAAGTTGTCTTATTGTTTGGGTTAGGTATCGGTTGTGCGGGTAATAGTGTGGGTCATGGGGGGTTTGTATTCTGGAAATGATGAGGTTGTTCTTCAATAAGGGAAACTGGAGGTACAAATCCAAGAAAAATTTGTTGGATATTAGGTGGGTGCTGAGGGTAAGGATGATTAGGTACAGGAATAGGTGGTGACTGAGTATATTCTTGTCCCATCCACCCCTGTGTCCAATATTGATGATGAGAAAAATTAGGAGGAGGAGGATACTGGGGTGGCGAGTTCTTCCAACTTGAAGTGTTCCATTATCATAGGCTGCTGGTAGGGATGATAATAGGATGGGGGGTGCAGTAATGAATTCTTATATGTTAGTTAGTATTTAGGTTTCCAAGGTCTCCTATATGTTTCACCAATGTCTCCACTCTTATATATGGCTTGTAAACCATGCAACAATGGACAATTTTATGTTGTATGATCCTCCGTGCAAATGTGACATATTGAGATAGTATTCAATGGGAATTCCCATTGAGTATTCTTAGTCTTGCATATTGGACATAAAATGATCATTGTTGCATGATCCTCCTCTTTCCTTTTATTATCTTGTAAGGAATCTAGTTGAGAACCCATTGCTCCTAAAATATCATCTTTTAAGTTTTCGAATAGGTTCCCTAACTCTATCCTCGTGACTCCGCAAGAAATAGAAGTATTTCCTTCTAAATTTCTATTATAGGTTTCCTGAAGATTTCTCCCAACTTTTCCCCTACTTCTAGAGTAATTTCTACACATCTTATGGATTTGTGCAAAAGTTTTGTGAGAGATATCACTAGATGCCATGAGATTAAGGGTTTCTACCAAGTCTTCTAAGATCCCTTTAAGTGAGAATGTCCATATTGCATCCTCTTGAAGGTCATTGTATTTAGACTTGTGTAACACATAATTAAACCTTTCAACATAATCCTCTAATCTCTTGTCTTGAAGTTGTTCTATCTTGAAAATGTCATTTCAAGAGTCTCTAGGTTTGCAATACTTTTGATATTTCAATAGTAATGCGGTTTTCATATCTTCCCAAGTTATGATACTATACTCTCCTAATCCCATGAACCATCTTATAGAAAAATATTTTAGTGTAGCTTGGAAAAGTTTTAGTTCTTGAGAATCTTGTAGATATTTATAGCTTCTACAAAGAATTTCAAACTCGAACAGAAATGTGTATGAGTATTCATTACTCTTCCCATAGAAAGTAGGTAGTGAAGAAGGAGGGATGTTTTTCATATTTACATCCTATGCAATGTCCAGGATAGGAAATCCAAAGGTAACTTTAGTTTGATTTTCTGCCTCTTCTTCTTCCTCATCATGTCTAACCTCATCATGATCTTCATTTTCCCCTCATCTCTCCATGTAGATTAAATTTTTAAAAAGAGTGTACCTAGGAGGCTCCTTTATTGGTGATAATGAGGCGTCCCAACATTCTTTTTCAGGGGAGATCTTCCTCTGATGAGAGAAGTTGTCAGCCGTGTGTTGATTAGGTTCTATAGGGAGGGTAGGTTCTAGTATGGATGTCTCAATTTGTGAAACAAATTTATTTATTGAGGTTCCAAAGAGAGCATTCACCTACTCAGGATCAATAAAATTGACGAAGTACATATGCCCTACTAGTGAAAAAGTTGTATCGTTAGGTTTTGGGACTAGTTGAGGGTTAAGGGTTTCCAATGGCTGACCCTCTTGAACTTCTTCAGGAATGAGGTCTTTAGGACATCCTTATAGGGTTTATCTACCTTCTATTGCTCCTCCTGTAAGATTTCAAAACAGAGTTTCTTTAGGTCTCCAAGTAGAACTACTTACTACATGTGTCTTTCAATACCTTTCAGTCGAGTTAGTGGTCGGGGTGGCACGACCCCTGTAAAGGTTTTTAGGAATTTTGATAAAGTTTTGGGAATTAGTTCTAACGTATCTACCTTTCAAATCTCTAGGTATGTTCATGAAAAACTAAAACAAACGAAAAACCTACAATACTATTATTATCACTGGGTTTGGAGGCATCTGTTATAACATATGCGCAGGTTCTTACCTCTCGTCTTACTTCTGTCCCACCATCATCCTATTACTAAATTTCATAGGAAAATTCTACCTATTCTACCTTACAGAACAACTCCCTAGTAACGACGCCAAAATGTGGGTGTTTTATTGTCTTAATGAATTCACCAAATATTTAATTTATCGACTGGGGTTTATAAACTTGGAGTTGACACAAAATATATACTGAGGTAGAAGGGTACCTAAGATATCAGCTCGACGACCTTGGAAATATTTAATAATGGAAATATCGAAAGATCTTTCAAAATGAAAAACCAAGTCAAACTTCAGAAATACAACTAATAAGTTTATTAGACCTAACCAAACCAATAGAACATAATAGTATCAATCTATACTACTCTATTCTATGAACAATAATTGAAAAGATAAAAAATATATATATATATATTATTCTAAGAAACAAGACTTTATCAAAAGCAAACTACTCTTATGAAAATGGAAACTACAGATCAATTATTCAGACTCTAATCTAGGAATCAAAATGACTAGCTACCATGTAATAACTATAAACAAGTTCAAAAACCTATCATTGAAATGATTCATCTTAAAACTAACTATATGAAGACAAGAAACTATATTGTCTGAAGCAAAGTTTCAACTACTTAATAAACGTATGGAATTCAACAGTTAAATTATTCATGCATTTAACAAGTACTCAAAACTAAGATAAACTACCTAATTCCATTCCCCTTGAGGATTTTGAGGACATGTGTCAAATGTGATAGGGACTGGAGTAAAGGTATCGAAATGACTTTCAAATGTAACATGGAAACATAACGGAAGTAAATATAATTTAACCTATACAAAGAGATGTAAACTAAAAGGTGTTAAAATTCTTTATAATTGCTTAGATGATATCTTAAAACAATTAGCCACGAGAAGATCACTGAAAGAACAACATGCACAAAAACATAAGAACACAATAACACATATATTTTCGTTGGGAAAACCACAAGGGAGAAAACCTCACAAAACTTCCTCATTATAGAACTCAACTAGTGCAGTGTAACATCCAGATAACAACTTCTTCCTTCTTCTTGGTGCACTACTACTTCTCTCTCTTGCTAAAACCATCTTGAGTGAGTGAGTACAAATGAAGGGGAGAGCCTCCCTATTTATATTCTTCTATTGAATTGACCTCTAACTTGGTGGGGCTGAATTCACTAGCTGTTAGGGACGACTTGTCCAACTGGACATTACAAATAACATTTATTATACTGAAACTTGGGTACTAATGACCTGAATTACATTAGGAGTTTTACATTACATCCTTCAATGAATATAACAATACCAAACTCATCTCCAATAGGAGGAATACAATACAACTAAAATATCTTCCGAAGTTACATTATTTTAACACTCCCTCTTAACTAGGAAGGTATTCAACTGTAGTAGAAACTTATACTATTACAAATGTATAACTGACTAGTGAGACTCTATATGTCATAGGAAGTTTTGGTACAACATCATACATCTTCATCAATCTCAACTGGATCTTCTTCTGCAATCATCTTTCTTCAATATTCTTCTTGTCATCTTCTGGAACATCTCTTGCAGCATCAGCATGTGAATGTTGAATAATCTTCTGGATCATCATCTGTTGCTTCATATTTTGAACCATATTCCATAGTATTTGTATGTGAATACTAGATCATCTTCTTAATTATCTACTGGTCAACATCGGTGTGTAAACACTAAGCCATCATCTATATCATCATCATCTGAACTATCATCATCTGTATTTTCAGTATGTGAATACTGAATCATCATTATCTATATATGAACCATCATCATCTGCATCTCTAGTATGTGAATATGGAACCATCATCATCTGCATCTTCAGTATGTGAATACTGAACCATCATCATCTGCATCTCCAGTATGTGAATATTGAACCATCACCATCTGCATCTTCAATATATGAATATTGAGCCATCATCATTTGTAACTTCAGTATGTTACTAATAAAACATCATCATCTGTATCTCTAGTATGTAAATACAGAGCCATCATCATCTATAACTTCAATATGTGAATATTGAAACATCATCATATGTATCTCCAGTATGTGAATACTAAGCCATCATCATCTGTAACTTCAGTGTGTGAATACTGAAACATAATCATCTACATCAATAGTATGTAAATACTAAAACAATTAGCAACATCATTAGCATATTAGTGCTAAAGATCAAATCATCTGTAGTGCTAGATCATCATAAACATCAACATCAGTACAGAGA
Source organism: Pseudotsuga menziesii (assembly GCA_001517045.1). NCBI lineage: Eukaryota > Viridiplantae > Streptophyta > Pinopsida > Pinales > Pinaceae > Pseudotsuga > Pseudotsuga menziesii. The sequence continues at coordinate 864,073 of LPNX011092734.1, read as the reverse complement.
TACTAAAATTATCACAACAACATATCAGCATCACTCAATCATCTGTCAAGCATCTCAACAATCAATTGTAGCCATCTCAACAGAAATCAACTATCTCAACAATCATCTCAGTAATCACCATTGTGGCTACACTGTACACATCTCATCAAATATTAGTATAGAAAATACTGACATTATTTTAAGCATATATCTCAATCAGTATCATAATACTGAGATAATCATCTCAACAATCAGCATACCAATGCTAAACCAATCATCTTAGCAAGCATTAGTATAACAACACTAAGCTAACATATCAACAATCATCAGTATAACAATACTGAACTAGCATCTCAACAATCATCAGTATAACAATATTGAACCAACATCTCATCTATCATCAGTATAACCATACTAAACTAGCATCTCAACCGTCATCAATATAACAATACTGAACTAACATCTTGACTGTCATCGATATAACAATACTGAACTATCAGTCATCAGTATAACCATACTGAACTAACATCTCATCAGTATAATACTACTAAAAGAAAACATCTCATCAACCAACTGTATAGCAATATTATAACAACCATCCTTCCCTCTAACTATCTCGGAGTAGCATCACAGTGAGTTCTCTGGTAGATCCCCCTAGGCATTTTGTCTAACTTACTAACTCTTTCGAGCCAACAAGCCTAGTTAGACATATGGATCTTCTTTGGGGACCAACAAGCCTTGTCATGGCTTACAAACCAACTTGGGTTAAACTGATCTAGTCAAACATAGTAATCGCCCTAGGATCAATAGGCCTCGTCTGACTAACCCTTTCAGGCCAAACTGTCCTATTCGGACTTACCCTACTCTAGATGGATCTACTCGCCACTACACCCTTCTTCCATTTACTGTCACTCCTCTTTTGAGAGAGGTCCTTCCGGACTACACCAATCTTGTCTCGAAAGTATTCAAACTTTAGATGAGCCAGAGGCTTAGTCAACACATCTACCACTTGTTCCTCTGTAGGAACATACTTGAGTTTTATAGCTGCTTTCTGAACCATGTCTCGAATGAAGTGATATCTTAATTCAATGTGTTTTGACTTATCATGAAACACTAGATTTTCTGTCATCTTGATACAACTTTGATTATCATAATGGATATGAGTAACATCTATCTCTTCATCAAATAAATATGTCAACATATTTCAAATCCATACTGCTTGACTACAAGCTGAACAAGCAGCAATGTATTCTTCTTCTATTGTGCTAAGTGCAATATCGGTCTGCTTTCTACTGAACCAAGAGATCATGCCTGATCCCAAACTAAAACAACCACCTGAGGTGCTCTTTTTGTCTTTAGTATTTCCTGCCCAATATGAGTCTGTGAACCCATGTAAACTGATCTCACTATTTGAGGTATATCTAAGCCCATAATCTAAAGTTCCATTTAGATACCTCATCACATGTTTTTCTCCTATCAGGTGAATGTGCTTGGGATTCACCATGTATTGACTTAGTGTGTTTACATCAAAACATATATCAGGTCTTGTATTGGTCAATTACATTTGTGAACCAATAATTTGTCTGTACAGAGTGGCATCTATAGCTTCTAGTCTATCATCATTTAGCAACTTCAATTTTGTTGTCATTGGAGTAGTCATGGCATTAAAATATAGCATTTCAAACCTCTTCAGTATTTCTATTGTATATTTTCCTTGGTTTAGGAAAATCTCATCTAAGGATTGCCAAACTTCAAGACCTAGAAAGTAGTGCATCATTCCAAGGTCTTTCATCTCAAATTTTGCAGCCTAGTTCTTCTTACATTCATCGATGATCTTTTATTTTCTTGTTAGGAATAAATCATCCACATATAAAAGTAGTATCATAAGACCATCATTCTCAACCTTATAGTAAATATTAGAATCTTCCTTACTCTTGGTAAGGCCCAAACTCATTCGGAACCCATCTATTCATCCGTACCATGCTCTGGGTGCTTGTTTTAGTCCATGCAGTGCTTTCTTGAGTCTGCATACATAAGCTTCCCGATCATTAGTCTCGAAACCTTGTGGTTGTTCGATATAAACTTCTTATTCTATCAAGCCATTCAGAAAAGATGCATTTACCTCCAGTTGATGTAACTTCCATTTATTCTTGGCTTCCAAGGAAAGAACAATTCTAATTGAAGTGTACCTAGCTACTGGAGCAAAGGTCTCTTCATAGTAAATTCCTTCCCTTTGGGAGAACCCTCTTGCTACGAATATTTCCTTGTACTTTTCTATACTACCATCTATAGAATGATTTGTTTTGAAGATCCATTTTGAGGATACCATTGATTGGTCTTTTGGTCTTGGGAAAACTTCCCACAACATTCTTTATTATGGATTGGTATTCCTCGACCATTGCATCAACCCATTCCTTCTGATTTGTTGCATATTCAAAACAAGTTGGTTCTTTATCAACTAGATCACTCACCAAGGCCATATAACTGGGATATGACTTTGGATTATTTATTTCTCTGGTGGTTCCTTCTGGGACACCAAGTCTTTTCTCTTCTTCAATTATATCATGAGTCCAAGAAGGCTTTCACTTTCGAGAAATAATTTCATTCGGAACTTCTTTAGGAAATTGAGGTTTAGTCATGTCATGATCCTTAGGTATCTGACTAATTTAGGATTCTCTGTAACTTTGATAGTTTCATGCTCCTCTTCATCTTCTCTATATTTCTTTGACTTTCTAAAAGTTGATTCTTTGTCAAATGTTAAATCTCTACTAAGCTCAATCTAACGGTATCCTGGGATATAGATATGATTTTGATTTTTCACTATATCCTACAAACAATCCCTTCTTTCCTGAAGGATCTAGATTTTTTATTTTCTCCTTTGGAATGTGAATATACACAGGGAAACCAAATATATTTAGATGACTTACCTTAGGATTTTCTCCGGAGAACATTTCTTCTGGAGTTTTGTTCCAAAGGGCACCGTGGGAGATTATGTTTTGTACATATACTGTTGTTCTGGCTGCTTCTGTCCATGGGTACTTTGGTAGATCTTGATCATGTATCATGTCTTTTACTGCTTCCATGATAGATCTATTATTTCTTTCTGCCACACCATTTTGTTGAGGTTTATAGGGAATGGTGCGATCCCTCTTAATCCCATCTTCCTTGCAAAAATCATTGAATTCATTTGATGTGAAATATGCTCCATTATCTGATCTTAAAATATTTATTTTCTTCTTAGAAAGGTTTTCTATTAGAGCTTTAAATTCCTTAAACCCTTCAAAAATTTCATCCTTCTTTTTCAAAAAATATATCCAAGTCTTGCGGGAGTAGTCATCAATGAAAGAGGCATAGTAAACATACCTGCTTAATGAAGTTGTTTTCATTGGTTCGCATATATCTGAATGGATAATATCTAAGATCCATTTTGATTTGCTGTCACTCTTTGGATAGGGATTCTTAGTATTCTTTCCTTGTGCACATCCTTTGCATACACCTTCATGTTCTATCTGAATTTCTGGTTGGCCAGTCACAACCTTACTTACAATTGGAAGAGCTCTATAGTGAACATGAGCAAGCCTTCTACACCAAAGCTCACATGGATTTATTTTACTGGTTGCTAAATCTGAGTCTGCATGTCCCTTCAGTTTGTAGAGTCCTCCTTTAATTCCAATTTCTACTGCATCATCTATGGTCTTTCCTTTTTACCACATGAGGAATTTTCCATCTATGAAGGAAAATTTGAATCCTCTCTTGTCCAAAGCTGAAATAGACATGTAACACCTCGGTTTTGACCTCGTTGCATTAATGTGTATGATGTAAATATTATGTGAAATCATGACAAGGAGCTCAAGGCCAAGGCCCTGTCATTGATTGATGTTTGGATATAGGCAATCATGGTTGATTCCTATGGTTTATGTGCTAAGTCAAGCATGTTTGTAAACATCATGTAAATATGCAAATTAATGAAAAAAAACCCACAGCCAGCTATGTCAATGTGTCAATGCAATGAATAATGAGATGGGGGCATGATTTTCCTAAGGGTAAGGGGGTGGGAATGTTAACCTTGAACCTATTTGGGGAAAATATGTTAGAAAATAGGACCGCAGAGCAATAACACATATACAGTTAAATCATTAAACCAGATGCAAAACATATTAAACACTTTACAGAGAAACACAGATATAACGTGGTTCACCCAAACGATGGGCTACGTCCACAAATAAATTTCCAGTCATTTTATTACAGTCTAGAAAGATGAAGGGATACAACCTGCAGCAAAATCGCTGCACTTCCTCTTCACACTCTCACAATCTCTCCCACACAATCACAGAGATTGTTTACAATACAAAATAATGTTGTGCACAGTTGTGTTACAATGCTTTCTTTTATAGGGGAAATACCATGGGAAAATACTATGGTTAACCAAATACCATGGGTCCACAAAACTGTTGGACAACAAACATCCCAAGGTATAGGGAATGAGTGTACAGTACACCTGGGGTACAAACACAACTGAATAATATCTCTGGATCTAGAAGATCAAGCTCCACAACCAACAAAATCCATGTGTCATGAGGAGAACCCATCATAATTTCCAGCTACCCTCTTTCTTGCCTTTTCTTCCTAACCATTTATTCTGCGAGAAGGTTGTTGAGGTAGTTACTGCTTGGAAGGGAAGAGTATGGGAAATTTTGAATGGGGCAGAGCACCCAGTTCTAGAGTTTCATGTTTTTCTTGCAGGGACAAGAAAACACCAGAATCGTATGTCAGTTTCACCCATGCATTCACGTTTGGTTTTACTCTCATGTTTTGAGAGCTATAGGACGTTCTGGCTTAGGGGACTCATTCATTCACTTCACCTCATTCATTCACTCCTTCTCTCCCTGTCATCATGTGAAAGCGGGAGAGTAGCAGAGCTCCTCTGATATGTATCCTTTTCATTCTGCGGAGTGTGGTTTCCCTGGACATTGTGTTATTTGCTGTGTTACAGCGTTATCCTAAACTACAGAGTGTATGAGACCCTGTTACTCATGTTCAGAGTAAGCCTGTGATGTAGAGTCTCCCTGTGATTGTTGTGTTGTGAAACCTGGTTCAGGTCTGACTATGTGCGAGACTTAGGAATGGGAGAGACATAGAATGTGCTTGATACACCTGGTGTGGAACCTCACAGTAATATAAGAGTGGCTGGTGAACCTTCCATGCACATCCTAAAGAGCACTGGAAGGGAAGGTGTATCCTGAGGGACTGTGGAGCAGAGAAGGGGACACATACTTATGTTGGGTGTGTAGATAGAGGGGGATCTAGTCCAGGTAGATCTTGTGAAGGTGTCCTTAGCTTTGTAGATGAGCTCACTAGCTTAGCAGTTCTTCCTGCCCATTGCCTTAGAAGCCTAATAAACCAAATTGAATAGATGGCTCAGCTGGTAACCTTTTAAACCCATCTGTTGGCCTAGTTGTGTCGGTTGCACCTGACCTTATGAGTAACCTTTGGCTGGACAGTCTGTTAAACCTAACTGTGAATGATGGCTTGGCTAGGTAGCTTGATAAACCCAACAGTGAGATGGATTGATTGTGTACAATCTGTTAAACCCATCTGTTGGCTTTAATGGTCCCTAAGGTGAAAGTTGGCTTGACTGTGATCAGCCTGTGAAACCCAACTGTGAGATGGCTTGGCTGAATGGCTTGTGAAACCCATCTGTTGGGATGTTTCCCCTAACATACTATGAAACCTAACCGTGTTGGCTTAGATGAGTTTGATTGCATCCTTGGCTATGTATGAGTATGCTAGTGTTCCCTTATCCCTGTATGAAATCATGCCCAGCTTGGGGGTGGCAATGTTGCTGAGAGATTAATGAGCACATTGGCCTATGGTTGGGTGGAACGTTGCATCGACATAGCTAATTGCGGGACAAGATTTCTTCAAGATAATTGTTCTTGTCTACATAATTCTCTGTAATTGTAATTCTTGCATTGTATTTGCTTGACGGAATGTGATGAACATGTTACTATGTTGAGTTATACATTGTCTCTTGAATAACTGTAATTATAGGAATCTATGTATGTTTTTCCTTCAATTCATTTTACTAGGTTGCAGGGTAGATTGGCCAGCTTGGTAATGGCCTGGATGATGAGATCAATCCAATAATTTCCTTGAAGATTTGAGTTTTTTGCTATAAATCCTCATTTGCGCAGTTTGCGGGATTAAGGATTTTGCGAGATACGGGATGCAGAACGTCGTTTCGCAAGTTTCCCTTCCCCAACTTTCCTTCCGTAATTTACGGGATGTGGGATATGAGATCGCGATGTTGTGATTTCCATACTTCCAATCCCACAAGATTAAGTTTTCCGCACCATCGATCTTCGCAAAATGATTCTCCGTCGTCTATCTGTTTTTGATGTGGGATGCGGGATGCAGGTTGTAGAAAGTGTTATTGTAATTTTTGTAACTTTCGACCCTGTAACTCAAGATTTTCGCACCATTGATTTTGTGGGTGATTTCTGAGCCGTCGATGGAGTTCTATCTGTGGGATCACCTATGATCATTGATTTCCATCGCATTCTCTCTCCATCGTTTGATCTCCACTGATATCCTTCCTTGCAGATCATTGGATTGATCCATGGAGGATGGGAGGGAGTGTGACAGTGTTGGAAATGTCGAGATGTGGTTCACAACCATGCCCTGTGTTTGATGAACAATGAAGGTTCTCAATGAAATTTTTAATTCCACATGATGTTGGGGCATGGGTATGTGACATTGTGGTATCAGAGTTGTTAGTTACAGCATTGGGCCTATATGGACCAGAAGCCATTCAAGAGTACCCTACATTGTAGTATCAAAGGCTGTCAGTTACAGCATTAGGCCTAGATAGGATAGGTGACAGTAAGTAAATGGTTTTGATTTTGAATTACTATAAATCTGACAAATGGTGTTTGTAATGAATTGTGCAAAGTAATAGGAAATTTTGGAAAAGTAAGTTGTGGTTCAGCCATGAGAACCCATGATGGATATGATGCTCGAGACTCCTATGAGCATGCGCAAGATGCCATGGGGGAAAATGTCTGAGTTGGAAATGATGACATAGAGTCTAATGGAAGGAGATTCCAAGAGACACTGCCAAATATTGCAGCCACCATGAGAAGCTTGATTAAAGCCCAGGAAGAGTAGCATCAGTTGAATACTGCTATGCTGCAGAGTCTGACAGACTTGCAAATAAATATAGACTCTGGATAGGGTACAATGAAACTCGAGGGTAGTAAGAGCAGTACCAGAAGAAGAAGAAGGACTTATAGTAAGTTATTTGACTCAGAGGATTCCAGTGGGGATTCAAGCTCTTCTTCTTGCAAGGGAAAGAGAAATAGGCCCCATAGGGATTGCACTCAGGATGAATTTAAGAAGGCTAAACCTCCTACGTTTAATGGTGAAGTAAAGATTGGACAAGAGGCTGAATCTTGGCTTCTTGGGATAAAGAAGTACTTCCAAGTTCAGGATTATTCAGGAAACATGAAGGCAAGGGTTTCCATATTCAATATGAATGGGAGCGCATCCATTTGGTGGGAGCACTTCAAGCAAGTAAATAATATCAGTGAAATGAGACTTGAGTGGAAGTAGTTCCAGAAATATTTCAAGCGGAAATACCTCTCTAAAAGTTACTATGATGACAAGATCAAAGAATTCCATGAGCTGAGACTGTGACAGTAGACCATGGAAGAGTATGAGAATAAGTTCCTAGAGTTGTTAAGATATGTCGGCTACATCAAGGATGAAAGAGTGAAAATCCATCATTTCCTGAGTGGATTGCCTCAGTCTTACAAAGACAGAATCGAGTTTTATGAACCTAGAACTCTTGAAGAAGCAATAAGGAAGGCTAAGTATTGCTATGAGCAAAGCAAGGGAAAACCTGATTACCACAAGGCATGGAAGGACAAGAAGAATGAGAAGTTTGACCAAATGAAGAAAGGTTTCAAACCTTCTAGCTTCAGGAATCAAAAGAAGCAACCATCACAAGCTAAGAAGCAGCCAACCAGAGTGATGGGAAAGAAACCAAGAGATCCACAGCAGAACAGAGAACCTTTCCAATGTTGGATATGTGGAGGATCCCGCATGTGCAAGAATTTTCCACTCGAGAATGAGAGTGCAAGGCCAACTTACAACATGTAAGAAGTAAAAATAGTGGGTCAAGTAGCAAGGGTCATCCCTAGGATTTATGCAGCACTGGAGGACCGCCAGGTAGACCACCATTCCACTATGGTTGAAGTTTCAAGTAAGATTGTCAATCAATCTGTTTCTATCTTGATTGACCATGGTTCTACTCATAGTTACATTACTCCTAGAGTAGTGGAGATTTTTTCCTTTAAGAAAGTAAAGCATAGAAAATCTTGGTTAGTTCAGTTAGCCACTGGAATTAAGAGAAAGGTTAGTGAAATGATAGAGAAATGTCCATTGGTCATGAATGGATTGGTAACTTGCATAGATCTGAATGTTCTACTGCTTGGTTCCTATGATGTTCTCATTGGAATGGATTGGTTAGAAGCTAACAAAGTAAATCTTGACTATTATAAAAAAAAATTTGAATGCTTGGATGAAGAAGGTAACTCAAGGATTGTGACAGGCATTCCAAAGGTGATTTCTGTGATGCAGATTCAGTAATACAGTTGAAAATTTTCTGTAGGAAAGGTTTCCAATTGTATGCAACTCATATTTTGGAGGCAACAAAGAATGAAACTCCTAGGTTGGAGGACTTTCATGTGTTGTAGGAATTCAAGAATGTGTTTCCTGATGAGATTCTAGGGCTTCCTCCAAAGAGGGACATTGATTTCACAATTGAACTTGTGCCAAGAGCAGCACCAGTGTCCAAGACACCCTACAGGATGAGTACACCAGAAATGATAGAGTTGAAGATGCAGCTACAAGAGTTGTTGGAGAAGAATTATATTAGGCCAAGTGTGTCTCCTTAGGGAGCACCATTTCTGTTTGTAAAGAATAAAGATGGTACACTCAGGTTGTGTATTGATTACAAAAAGATGAACAAAGTCACAGTGAAGAATAAATACCCTTTTCCTAGGATTGATGACCTCTTTGATCAAATAAGAGGAGCAAAGGTATTTTCCAAGATTGACTTGAGGTCTAGTTACCATCAGGTAAGAATCAAGGATGAAGACATTCATAAGACAACCTTCAGAACAAGGTATGGGCATTATGAGTTTGTAGTGGTACCATTTGGTCTCACAAATGCACCATCTACATTTATATGCCTTATGAACAGTGTCTTTAACAGGTATTTGGAAAATTTTGTTCTTGTTTTCCTTGATGACATTCTTGTTTATTCCAAGATTGAGGAAGAGCATGAAGAGAATTTGAGATTGACATTGCACTTGCTCAGGGAGCATCAGCTATATGCAAAGCTAAGCAAGTGTGAATTCTATAGAGATGGAATTCTATATTTGGGTCACATTATCTCAGAAGAGGGTATATCTGTGGACCTTGAAAAGATTGAAGCCATTATGAATTGGCATACTCCAAGAAATGTGATGGATGTGAGATCTTTTATGGGACTTCCAGGATATTACAGGAGATTCATTGAGGGATTCTCCAAAGTTGCACATGCCATCACTTCTTTGTAAAAGAAGGGGATAAGGTTTGAATGTACCTCGAGGTGTGAAGAAAGCTTCAAGTAGTTGAAGAATCTTCTCACCAGTTCACCAGTATTGAAGCTTACATACCCAGAGAAATATTTTGTGGCGTGTACCGATGCATGTGGACAAGGGCTTGGAGGAGTCCTTATGCAAGACAACCACGTTGTATGTTACGAGTCAATAAAGTTGAAGGAACATGAGAAGAACTATGCTACTCATGATCTAGAGCTTGCAGCCATAGTACATGCTCTCAATATGTGGAGGCATTACTTGATGGGCAGAATATTCGAGCTAAGGACAGACCATTGCGGTCTGAAATATTTATTTGATCAGCCTACTCTAAATGCTAGGAAAGCGAGATGGCTGTAGTTTTTATGTGAGTTTGATTTTGAAATCAAACACATAAAAGGAAAAGATAATAAGGTAGCTTATGCACTCAACAGGAAGGTGCAGGAAATGCATGTGGCATCTCTTAGTATTTGCCAATCATATTTGAGGCAACAGATTGTTAATCATACCACTGGAGATGAATTGTATGTGCAGGTCAAGGACAAATTGCAACAGCAAAGTCTTGAAAAGAGGTATGAGGGATATAAATTGGAAGAAGATGGAATTCTTACTTATAAAGGAATAATTTATATTCCAAATGTAGCAGATATGAGGAGAGTTGTTATGGATGAGATCCCTCAAGCTCCATATTCTGGTCACCCAGGATATCAGAAGACAATTGCTACAGCTAGAAAGCAGTATTTCTGGCTAGGAATGAAAAGGGACATGGCTGAGTATCTTTCAAGGTGCATGAAATGTCAGTAGGTAAAGGTTGAGCATCAACACCCTGCAGGTTTGTTGCAACCTTTACCGGTTCCAAAATGGAAATGGGAAGTTATTTACATGGATTTTATTACAGGATTTCCAATGACTTGGAGACAACATGATTCCATCATGGTTATGGTGGACAAGTTGACCAAGGCAGCACATTTTATACCAGTTAAGTCGACACACAAGACTGATGACATTGCGAAGATCTTCATGAAGGATATTTTCAAATTGCATGGATTGCCAAAGGCAATAGTCTCTGATAGAGATGTCAAGTTTACTTCCAATTTTTGGAAGGATTTGTTTGCAGACTTGGGTACAAAGCTAAAATTCAGCACCGCGTACAATCCTCAGACTGATGGTCAGACAGAGAGGGTTAACCAAGTGCTTGAAGACATGCTTCACATGTATGTGATGGAAAAACCCACCAAGTGGGAAGATTATTTACACTTGGTAGAGTTTTCTTATAATAATGGATAGCAAGCATCCTTGGGGGTGAGTCCATATGAAGCTTTGTATGGCAGAAGGTGTAGGATTCCAGTGACTTTGGATAATCCAGTGAACAGAGATATGCTTGGTCCAGAATTGCTCAAGGAGATGGAGCAAGAGGTTGTAAAGATCAGGCAGAATCTGAAAGCATCCCAGGACAAATAGAAAAGCTATGCAGATAAGCATAAGGTGAACAAAGAGTTCAGTGTAGGGGATCATGTTTACCTCAGAGTGAGGGAAAATAAGAATTCCTTAAAGCTTGGAAGTTGTGCCAAGTTGTCACCTAGATATTGTGGGCCATTTGAAGTTCTTGAAAGAATAGACCCACTTGCATATAGACTTGCATTTACTGCTAGCACTAGAGCTCATAATGTTTTTCATGTTTCTTTGCTTAAGAAATATGTACATGATCCTAACCATGTGATAAATTCAGATGTGATTTAGGTGGAACCTGAGGGAGAGTTCTGAATCGAGCCATTACGCATCCTTCACAGGAAGGTCACTATGCTCTAGAATTGATCCATAGGGCAGGTAAAGGTGCAATGGGAGCACTACAGTCCTGAAGAGGCTACGTGGGAGCTGGATGATGCCATGTGATTGGCACATCCATTTTTGTTCAATTTTGCGGAGCACTAAGGTGGTACCAGTGTAGCATTTTGTTCAGTTTTGTAAAGCACTAAGGACAGTGCTATTGAAGGGGGAGGGGAATGTAACACCCCGGTTTTGAATCTGTTGCATTAATGTATATGATGTAAATATTATGTGAAATCATGACAAGGAGCTCAAGGCCAAGGCCCTATCATTGATTGATGTTTGGATATAGGTGATCATGGTTTATGCCTATGGTTTCTGTGCTAAGTCAAGCATGTTTGTAAACATAATGTAAATATGCAAATTAATGAAAAAAAACCCACAACTAGCTATGTCAATGCAATGAATAATGATATGGGGGCATGATTTTCCTAAGGGTAAGGGGTGGGAATGTTAACCTTGAACCTGGTTGGGGAAAATCCATGTGTCCTAGGGAGAACCCATCAAAACTATCAACTACCCTCTTTCTTGTCTTTTCTTCCTAACCATTTATTCTGCCAGAAGGTGGTTGAGGTAGTTATTGCTTGGAAGGGAATAGTATGGGAAATTTCAAATGGAGAAGAGCACCCAGTTATGGAGTGTCATGTTTTACTTGCAGGGACAAGAAAACAATAGAACCATATGTCAGTTTGACCCATGCATTCGCATTTGGTTCTAGTCTCATGTTTTGAGAGCTACGGGACATTATAGCTCAGGGGAATCATTCATTCACTCCTTCACTCCCCATCATCGTGTGAAAGTGGGAGAGCAGTAGAGCTCCTCTAGTATGTAACATTCACATTCTGCGGAGTGTGGTTTTCTAGGACATTGTGTTATTTTATGTGTTGCAATGTTATCTTAAACTATAGAGTGTATGAGACCCTGTTAATCGTGTTCAGAGTAAGCCTGTGATGTAGAGTCTCCCTATGGTTGTTGTGTTTTGAACCTTGGTTCGGGTCTGATTGTGTGCAAGACTTAGGAATGGGAGAGACATAGAATGTGCTTGATAAACCTGGTGTGGAACCTCACAATAAGATAAGAGTGGATGGTGAACCTGCCATGCACATCCTGAAGAGCACTGGAAGGGAAGGTGTATCCTGAAGGACTGTGGAGCAAAGAAGGGGACACTTCCTTATGTTGGGTGTGTAGGAAGAGGGGGATCCAGACTAGATAGATATTGTGAAGGTGTCCTTAGCTCTATAGATGAGCTCACTAGCTTAGGATTTCTTCCTTCCCATTTCCTTAGAACCCTGATAAACCCAACTAAAGAGATGGCTTGGCTAGTAGCCTGTTAAACCCATCTATTGGCCTGGATGTGTTTGTTGCACCTGACCTTGTGAGCAACCTTTGGTTGGACAGTAATGTTAAACACAATTGTGAATGATGGCTTGGCTAGGTAGACTGATAAACCCACGAGTGAGATGGCTTGACAGTGTATAGTCTGGTAAACCCATCTGCTGGCTTGACTGGTCCCTAAGGTGAAAGTTGGCTTGACTGTGATCAGCCTATGAAACCCAACTATGAGATGGCTTGGCTGAATGGCCTATGAAACCCATCTGTTGGGATGTTTCCACTTACATCCTATGAAACCCAATTGTGTTGGCTTGGATAAGTTTGATTGCATCCTTGGCTATGTATGAGTCTACTAGTGTTCCCTTATCCCTGTAGGAAATCATGCCCAGCTCAGGGGTGGCAGTGTCGCTGAGAGATTAAGGAGCACACTGGCCTATGGTTGGGTGGAACATTGTAGCGACAAAGCTGGTTGCGGGACAAGATTTGTTCAAGATAAGTGTTCTTGTCTACATAATTCTCTGTAACTGTAATTCTTGCATTGTATTTGCTTGATGGAATGTGATGAACATGTTGCTATGTTGAGTTATGCATTGTTTCTTGAATAACTATAATTATAGGAATCTATGTATGTTTTTCCTTCAATGCATTTTACTAAGTTGCGGGGTAGATTAGCCAGCTTGGTAATGGCCTGGATGATCAGATTGATCCAAGAATTTCATTGAAAAGCTGAGTTTTCTACTAGAAATCCTCATTTGTGCAGTTTGCAGGATTAAGAATTTTGCGGGATGCAGGATGCGGAACTTCGTTCCGCAGATTTTGTTTTCTGCATATTTCGCTTCTCGCAATTTGCGGGATGCGGGATCGTAGTGTTGCGATTTCCATACTTCCAATCCTGCAATGTTATGTTTTCCACACTGTTGATCTTCGCAAAACTATTCTCCGCTTTGATCTATTTTTGATGTGGGATGCGGGATGTGGGTTGCGGAAAGTGTTATTGTAATTTTTTTAACTTTCGAGCCCGCAGCTCGGGCTTTCTACACCATTGATTTTTCGGGTGATTTCTGAGCCATCGATGGAGTTCTATCTGTGGGATCACCCGTGATCATTGATTTCCATTGCGTTCTCTCTCCGCCGTTCGATCTCCCCTTATATCCTTCCTTGCAGATCATTGGATTGATCCATGGAGGATAGGAGGGAGTGTGATAGTTTTGGAAATGTCGAGATGTGGTTCATGGCCATGGCCTGTGTTCGATGAACAGTGAAGGTTCTCGATGAAATTTTTAATTCCATGTGATGTTGGGGCATGGGTACGTGACAAGATAGGAGGTTCTTCTTTAATCCAGGGACATATAGGACATCCTTCATCTTCATGGATTTTCCAGAGTTCAACTTGTAGGATGCTTCTCCCATTCCTTTAATGGGATATTCAGAGTCATCTCCAAGCATTACCTTGTGAGGATAATCTTTTTGTACAAGGCATGATAGTCATTCCTTGTAACCCGTGATGTGCTTGGATGCACCACTGTCTACTAACCATCTTTCATTTCCTAGTGAGACTGATCCTGTTAGGGCATAGATCAGTACATATTGTTCACTAGATTCTAAATATTTCTTTGCTTCCTCTTCTACTTCTTGATCATTGTATTTAGTAACATGAGCTTGGAATATTTTCATCTTTTTAACTCTTTCTACTTTCATGAGACAGTTGATGGCAATGTCTCCCATCTTATGACAAGTGAAGCACTCATAATTTGAGAATTATTTCTTGGGTCTTTTGAACCCTTGAGTCTTGTGAGGATGATCATGACTCTTCCTTTTGTGCTTTCCTTTAGCATGGGTTTTTAAGTCTTGATATTCATTATCATTTAGCTTCACTTCTATGGCTAATATTATTTCTTCTTCGTGGACACATTCATCCCATAGCTTTCTGAATTTGGTTATTTTCCTTCTTGAGCAGATTCCTCAGATAAAAGCTTCCTAATCTCTTGGAAGACCATTTAGGGTGGTCATCACTATTTTTGCTTCTTCTACTATATCTCCAATGGCTTCTAGTTGATCTCTGATTTGAGCCACTCTTGACAAATAAGATTGCATTATCTCTGACTTTTGAGTCTTTACACTTTTGAGGCGATTCCTCAGAGTCGTATTCCTGTTGATGTTTCTCCCTTCAAATAGACTTGAGAGGGCATCAAACATTTCTTTTGGAGTTTCCCTTGATGATACTTGAGGAATAAATTTATCCTTAATGGAATAAGCTATGATCATTTTGGATATGATCATGTCCTTCTTATTCCTGGACTTAGCTTCCTCCTCTTTTGGTTCTTTTACTTCCTCCTTCACAAATTGGTCTAGATCATTCTCTTGCAGGATGAGCATGATCCTATACTTCCATGCTCTGAAGTTTTCATCTCCTTCAATATTTTCATATAGCTTGGTGTTCTTATTCATCTTCAACAGAATGAAAACTTCAAATGGAATAGGGATTAAGAGTACTTACATGAAGAAAATAGTTTCTGGATGACCTCATTCTGGAATACCTAGTGTTTGATGTAGAAACCCTAATTTCTCAACTGGAAACCCTAATAGGGTTCATAGGTGGAAAATATGCACTCTCCTGAGGTGAGGTAGACTGTATCTTCTTTTTTTTGATATTGATGATGAGGCCTTGGGAAAACTAAAACCCTAGTTTGTCCCGGCAACAGTAACAGGTCCAAAATTGAAACTTCTTGAAATTCAGTTCTGTCACCATAGAAAGATGCACCCTTCAGAGGTGAACTCAATGACCCCTCTTTTCTGGTTGAACTATTGAGGGATTTGTTAAGAACAACAAACCCTAGTTGTGTAGGGTCTCCTTTTAGGGTGGCTTTGATACCATGTTAAAATTATTTATAATTGCTTAGATGATATCTTAAAACAATTATCCACTAGAATATCACTGAAAGAACAACATGCACAAAAACATTAGAACACAAGAACACGGAGATTTTCCTCAAGGAAACCACAAGGTAGAAAAACTTGCAAAACTTCCTCAGTATAGAACTCAACCAGTGAAGTGTAACATCTAGAAAAAAACTGCTTCCTTCTTCTTGGTGCACTACTACTTCTCTCTCTTGCTAAAACCAATTTGAGTGAGTGAGTACAAATGAAGGGGAGTGCCTCCCTATTTATATTCTTATGTTGACTTGACCTCTAACTTGGTGGGGCCAACTTCAGTAGCTGTCAAGGCTGACTTGTCCAACTAGACATTACAAATAACATTTATTATATTGACACTTGGGTACTAATGACCCGAATTACATTATTAGGTTTACATTACATCCTTCAATGAGTCTAACAAGACCAAACTCATCTCCAATAGGAGGAATACAATACAACTAGAATATCTTCTGAAGTTACATTATTTTAACAAAAAGTGACCAATTACAAGTGATTTTAAACATTGTAATCTATTATTTATTCATGAGCAAATTATACTTAAAATATAGCTACAGTACTTGAAATGAGGTGCTAATTAACAACAGTACAAATCCTAAGTTATTCAATCGCTAATGACTTCTTGGAAGTGAAACATGAAATGTCTATCCAAATCATGCAAATGCCTATCAACATCAAATGATATCTATCAATGCTTCAAACTAATTTATAAAATGTTAACTACAAGAAAAGAAAACTAAACTAAGTACAAGACAAGACTTAAATGACTGAAGTCAACATCAACTTATAATCAAAACCTACAACAAAAAAAAGATGTTCTTACACTACATCTACTGCAAATAAAACTATCTTTTAAGACAGCTATGAAAGTGTAATGAAGCTGATCTAAAACTTGAGAAGCAAATATATGTCAAACTAAGTTATGAAAACTCTTAGATATTGAAAATTAATGAACTTATTAAACTTAGATTGAGACTAGTTCCTAGTCTATTCTATCTACGGAAATGAAAGAACTTGAAACAATGAAATTGAATAATAACACTAAGTCAAATAAAAGTAAAGGACTAATTAGAAACTTGAATGCAAACTAGAAATGAAATGCTAAACTGATTCAGNTTACCCACTTAGACATTAATTCATTTATTTTTGTCTTATTTGCCTAGTTCATGAGTCCCACCATGTGCAAGTTGCTAATTGCATATCCATAGAGGTCAAACTTGCCATCGTTGACTCATGTAGCACTTGGGAAAGCCTTAGGAATCAAATATGCTTTATTCCTAGCCTCCTAGGAACCCTTCTGCCTTATCTGCTTTATTGACTGCTTTTTCAGTGTTTTAAGGCACATAGGAAAGCAAGACTAGGTGAGGTGAACTTGTTTTCTTGCCCTTTCATCCTCCACTCTTTCCTCCATGAAAAAACATGTATGAGCTGCCATTCCACCACTCATTAGCTTTCCCATGTTCCCTTTCCAATTCGTGATCCTCATGACAGATTTGGGATCAGCTTTTTACACCTATGGGGGATTTGCCTATTTTGGGTAAGCCTGCTTTATGCTAGTTTTGGATGCCTCCTTATGCATTCGATCTCTTGATGTATTCTATATATTCAGAAACCTATGTTATTACAGGGTTGGCTATTGTACACTCAGTTAATATAATTTTGTGTTACAGCTCCATATTCAGTCTCCATTGTTAGCAATTTTGCATGATCAATTGATAATTGTTGTGGATAAAATTAATATATTGCTGGCATGAATTTATACATGGTATCAGAGCCATTGTAGGTTGTTACTCTCCTTCAAAAATTGTTTTGCAGGTTCGACATCAAGACTGGGAGCCTTCTACTGACAGCCGGGACAGATTTTCTAAAGCTATGGATTCACAGAAAACTATCTTGACTCCCTTCAACTATTTTGAATGGAAAGCAGAGATGGAGATCTTGATGAGAGATAAAGGCCTCTACAGGGTGACTATGGCTACAAAAGCAGAGCCCAATGCTGCTACAGAGAAGATCAAATGGCACAATCAGAGAGATGAGGCCTATGGCCTCCTATGTCTCAGTATTTCCCGAGACCTCCTTTTCCATCTCGATGGATTAACTTCACCGGATCAAGTATGGGAGAATATTTCTGATATTTTTGGAAAGACAGATGAGATGAGGGGACATCAGGTAGAAAATGAGCTGATTTCTCTGAGTCCCAGTAGCTTTGAATCCCTGCAGCTATATTTCTCCAAGTTCAAAGCACTAGTTTTGCAGCTGAAGCAGTGTGGTATCGAAAAGAAATATGATCATCTCGTATTGGCCATCCTCTCAAAGCTAGGACCTAACTACTCAGTCTTTGTTTCGAACTTCTATGCCACAAAACTCACAGCTCGAACCTGGAAGATGCCTAGACTTGCAGATTTCATGGAATCTCTCACACAAGAACAAGACAAGCTGGTGATGATGGGCACCATCAAACCATCCAAAGATCAAGCTTTGATTGCTGGAGATTGGAGGGTGGATTCAAAAAGCAAAAAGAAAGCTAAAAATCCACCTGAGCAAAGAAGAGACAAGAAGCAGTCTCCAGAGGATCAACAAGGTCCCAAGAAAAATACCCAGAAGAAGAAAAACAAAGGTGAAATGAACAAGTGCTCATACTGTTCGAAGGGAAATCACACTAAAAGCTCTTGTATGAAAAAGCATATTGATATGCTGACCAATATCCTGGAGAAGAATGGCATATCCCTTCCAGAAATCTCAAAGAAGAGAGAAGGAGGATCAAGTTCTGATGACAGAGAGAGAGTTCATGCTCTAGTTGCTGGTACATCAAGCTCACCCAGTTTTATCATAGATTCTGGAGCTTCAAGACACATGGTTTCGACTAAGGAGGCCTTCTCCTCACTGGATATGTCGAAAGGACCATCTATTGTACTGGGAGATGACTCTCTCACTGAAATTAAAGGCAAAGGAAGGATAGATCTTGATCATGGTAACTTCAGCAATGTGTTGTATGTCCCTGGTCTCACCTCCAACCTTCTGTCAATGTACTAGATGACCTGCACTGGGTCTCCTAAGAAAGTCATATTCTCCCCCAATGAAGTTGAGATCACAGAAATATCAAGTGGTAGATTCATTGCAAAAGGAGTAGCGAATCATGCTCAAAAGGTATACATGTTTC